>JAOQMS010000006.1:36554801-36587774 GCA_027563885.1 Erythroxylum longipes
TCATCTATAAAGATATTATAGTCCATGATTAATCATGAACACCAATAACAGAACATATATATATATATATATATATATACGTGTTCTTCATCACTTTCACCCTAATTCTACTCATTTCATAGTCTCTCACTACCAAAATCACTAAAACAAAACATGAACCTATCCACACTTCTCATGTACTGTTTGAAATTTTCTAAGAAAAGTTTCAGGGTCTAACAGAAGTAGTTTGCATTTAGCAAAAAAATAAATTTGCAAATTCAATTTTGTCCAAATAATTGGACTTGTTCACATACTTTAGCATCAAAATATTCAAAAACTAAAGAAAAAAAAAGTAAGAGAGTGTTAAGAACTTGAGTTTGAGTTTCATGAATTTTAAAGTTTAAACTTGTTAAATAACTTATTTGGAGCAATAATTTATAAATTATTTAAGTGTTCCCAAAATTTATTATTAAATACTTAAAATAAAGAAATGGATGATTCCCACATGTAATTGGGAAATATGAGGGGATCAATTGACAATTACAATAAGAATCTATATATACTCCACTAGTCAGACTTAGCAGGACATTGTCTTTGCTTTATAACAGTTGTGACGCAGATAATAGAATTAGATTGTATTGTGAGATTATATTCTGAGGCTTAGTAGAGAATGGCAAAGCATCTCAAGTGAATAAGATTCAACAAAGAAAATGTCTAAGCCACCTTTTACTGTCTCATCTCCTACCAGTTAACTAACTGTTCCTGTGTATAGCTACTCTATTTTGTGGCCCAGTTGGTGAAACATTCAGATTGAGGAACATTGCTAGTTGGCGAAACCCTAGAGGCCATTAAAGTAGTGTAGGGCATCAAGCATGCACACATATCCTCCATTTTTAGCTAACTTCCTGTTAACTAAAGAGAAATGTGGGGTACATATATATTATATACATACATTTGTCATGTTGATCCAGGATTAATTAGCTTATTTTTGTCCTAAAACGACAAGGCTCGTACTATATATGCTGGTAAGCTTCACCTGTGTCCACGATCTAAAGAAGGAGATATACCACTTGGTTCACTCATCTAATTAACAAGTCTCATCTCTTCTTTTCTTTCCTTTTCCTCGCCTCAAACGTATCATTACAAGTAATCTGTCCTATAAAATGGGATTAAAGAATATGTTAATTATATATAAGTGTAAAGTTCCATTCTTTTGTTATGCCAACGTCATGGCTTTTTCCCTTTGGGTAGAAGATTTGCATGACCCTTTTTAAAAATAATGGATAGGATTGGCTAGGTGATCTCACTTAAGGTGATCATTTGGATAACTAACTGCAGATTAGGCCTTAATTTCTAATGTTATCTATAGTATAAAAGACAATTGATTACATCTCCAATGCAAAAACAAACCCTAATTTTCCCAAAAATCTAAAGTCAATTGTAGTTCACAACATTTTCTTACTTTTTTAATTAATATGTATTATCTAACTAATTAGTTGTATTTTTATTTATATAATTTAATATTTTAAAATTTCAAATAAAAATTTGATAATTACTAAACTAAACGATTTAATGCTTAAATAATCACTCTTAAGTTTTAATTAGTACGACATGATGTATATAAAAGTATTTGAGAATCTCTTTTAGGTGTTTTGAAGTTAATGTGACTTCCACCTAACTCACATATTACATTATAACAACTGTCTTATAAATTAATTAAGATGATTTATAAAACCCATTAATTTAATACACTCAAATAATATAATTAGGACTTTAACATATAACACATGATCATCTGAATCAACTTTTTAATTTTTTTATACAGTGATTATTCAATTTTATTGATATTAAGAATTAAATTAAAACTTTCAAAAAATAAGAGTTACATTATAATAAAAATTTAGCCTCAAAAAGTTTATTTGAGTCTTTTATTAAATTATAAATGAGAAAATTATCGATACTCAAACCTTTCGATCAAAATTACATGGTAAGAACTTGAGAGCTTTCTGATACAGACCTAACACCTTGCGTCCAAAACAAATCTCATACTCATCAAAATGGAAATCATCACTTTGAAAAGTAAAGCATGATCATGAATCAATCATTCAGGCGTTCTTAGAAACTTTTATAGGATCCTGTAGACTACAGCTTGATGTTGATAATATAAATTGGAAAGGGAACACGAGGGCTTGGTGGTGCTCCAGAGATACACGTTTGCGAGTAAAGGAGCATGCAATCCTTGTGCAGTTCTCCCAAATGACTTGACAAAAGTACGTTCTATATTATCCTAAGAAAAACATAAAGAAATTGTCGCCCTTCGTCATCAATCAATGCACCAGTTTAGTCTAATAATTAAACTTGTTTCTGCACATATTAGTTTTTACACAGTTTAATTTTATCAAACAAAAGGAAGATAGATAATTCTCCATATTAGTTGATAGTTAATTTAATTTAATTAAAAAAACGAATTAATTAAAGATGTGATTAAGTTTATTTAGAAACCGCTAATTTGTGTTATATAAAAAATAATTTATATTTATAATTAACTTTAAATATATGTTTAAGTGATTTAAAATAAATTTTTTAAATATATTATTTTATAAGTAACAAATTTTATTTAATTTATCACTTCATTTTAAATTTTATGTTTTACTTTTACATTATTTTATGAAGTAAAAAGTATACAAATTCTTTTATTAGCAATAATTTTTTATAAACTTATTTGGGTCTAGTGTGTATATAATTATACAGATTTTTGAGTTAAATTTTCTTTTGAAATTGTACTATATAAAAAAAATTCTATGTATACAGTGCCTGTATTTTTTAACAACTTCCAGCCCAACCTTCTTCCTGCTTTATTACGGATGCAAAAATAATGGAAAATTTTGGATTCAACTATCAACTACTCCTATCGGATCAGTTGAATTCAATAATAGATATTTGTTGACATTCCAGCTTTCTCCTTTCAGGACATACTCGAACAAGAATTCCCTAATTTAAATATATATATATAGATTTTTGAGTGAATTTTTTTGAAATTGTACTAGTCCCAAATAAGTTTATACAAAATTGATAATATCATATCTCAATTAAAAATTTAAGATAATATTTCTTTATAAATAAACCATTCAACTATATCCCTGTGTTCGTTATGATCATCAACATCCTGTATACGTGCAATTTGCTTTATATGAGTTCCTTTAAAGATAGGAAGCAAATGGAAAGCAATGACATCATTCGTTGATCTGGAGATAACAAGATGCAGTAGTGCACTACTCTTTACTCTTTATGGCTAATCGAGAGGCAGACAAAGGCCACAAGTATATACTAAAGTGGCATTCTTATAGCTTTCAACGTGTGTCAGTGTCATTTCAACAACTTGTCTGTGAACTATGAATATGATTGGTGTGATGGAGCATCGGTGATCTAATAACACGTATGTTCAATAGTTATATTTACATTATTAGCAGTCTTTGTCATTAGATGATGAGAAAAAGTTTTAGTGAGGTATCATTAAAAAGTGAAAAAATTCTACCCAAATTCAACTGTACTTTTTTATTATGATTAATTATATTTCTTTTTTTAATAGGCCACTTGATTGTGTAGTATATAATTTATGAAAAAATAATGTGATTAATAGTTAGCTGGTATTGGTAGTTATTAATATCATAAATAATAAAATAAAAATTTTAAGATGAATTTTTTACTTGAAAATAATAATAACGAAAAACATAATTTTTTAAAATAAAAAATTATTGATTATATATCTGGTCTTATAATTTATTATATAGTTTTTTAAAATTTGAGTGTAAAAATTTGGAAAAAAAAGTATCTATGTGAAAATATGAAGATACTCATTATAATACTGAATGACAAATTCATAAATGATTTATTCCCTTCTCATCTAATATAAACCATACAAACATAACGACCTGTTTTAAAAAATAGAGTAAAATGGGATTTCATTTGATATTGTTTGTTTTAATGTTTTGAAATTTCCATAAATTTTTTGAAAATTTTACGGAAAACAACCATTGATGGTATTGATAATATAGGTGGAGAGACTTTTCTCGTCTTAGCACCATTAGAGTTTTTTTTGAAACAGAGGAACCCACAATTGCTACCATTTGGATGCACAATATATACTAAATAAATCTCCTTGGCTCGATCAAGAGAGCATATATAGGAAGAATCAAACACAGGATCTTTTGTTCTTATACTCTCCTATTTCACCCATCCGACCACCCTGAAACATATATATTTCATGTTACCAAACTCAACAAAGTTTTAATGATTACTGAAATAAAATTTATGTTATTGCACGATAATAGGGTTGAGTGTTCAGTCCTAGATGCTTCAATGGCAGGTCAGGCGAGCTTACTAAAGATAAAGAAACATTATATAATTATAATAAAATAGCATGAAACCAATACTTAGGTATTACCTAAGAACTTGCAATCATTTGATACTAATTACGTGAAACGATATAACAAGGGCAGAAGGATTACGTATTGTCATGCTATAAGCAAAAAGCTATATAAGTTGATCATATGATTGTTAAATACAAAATAAATATTCTTATTTGCTCGAAAGTAAACATAAATTACATGCAGATTTAGAGGAAGAGCTAGTGTCTCTCTTTTGAATCTTTTTCACTACAACTTGAGAGAGGCTTACAACATGCAGCTTTTACGCGTAAAAGTAACAAAATAGAGACCATATCAGATATACAATTTTACATTCAAATTAGAACCACACGCCCCATCAAACTGTGACAATGACATAGACCGCCATGTCTTGCTTATTTTGCTTGCAGGTTTCCTTCTCATCTTCGACAAGTACTACTGCATTTCCATCACCGTTCAGCTGAGGAACCACCGCATTTAGGTCGGAGCAGATTGTCGAACTAACCTTGGCCACGTCCACAATGTGTACTTCTGATAATTGTTGATGCTTTGGATCTGTTTCCTCGACAATTTTCTTGGGACTATTCTTATAAATCACATAAAGTACCATCTGCACAAGACCAAACGCAAAGCCTAGTATGTTTGGAATCTGCATAAAATGGATAAAAAATGTTAATGAAAAAACAGTAATTGAATCTAAAGTTTTCATATGTTGTTTAGTTATGTATGAACTTACAGCAACAAAAGGGTCTCTCTTTAGATACCCAAAGAAGAACCACATGACTGCACTCAGAGTAAGGAAGAAGGATAGATAAAATGGCATGAACTCCACGCTCTTGGTTTTTATAACTTTTCTCTGCAGAAAAATGTCGAATTAAGAGGGTTAAAACCTTGTTATGAACTTGAAAACTTTGTAGCTAAGTTGTGGTATTTTGAGGCATTTTTACCAAAATGCATAGAGGGGCAGCGAATACACATAAGGAGAATATCATGTTAATCCACCCAAGAACTTTTACGCGCTTTTCTCCATGGGTAAGGGAAAGAGTTAAAATACTGATGAAACCGAATCCAAAAACGTTGAACAAGAGGACAAGCTTCAAGGTGATAATCTGCATATAAACGGATTACTTTGAATCACTTTACTGATACTGTTAAAAGAGTTTCCAGAAGTAGGAGAAAAGAGATGTTTTTTTGAATACCTTGTCCTTCTTAGTGCCATAGATAAGGTAGATAGTGATGTAGATTATCTCCATACAAAAGGTGAATGAGTTGATGGTGATTAGAAGAGTGCAATCTTTCTGGAAAGTTGCATAGAACAGCCACAACATAGCACTAAAGAGTGCAATCACATAAGGAATAGATTGAAATCCTTCGCTTGTTTTCTTCTTGTAAATTGCATAAAATGTCGGCCTGTAATGCATTCGATTGCTGGTAAGTTGGTGAGTTCATAAGGAAGAAATGTTAAAGAGATGTTCGTGTAAGATGTAAACTTACACAGGAGCAAGGCAGACCATACAGGAGATAACGTTGCCTAAAGAACAAGAACAACGGAAGGAAAAGGCAAGTAAATAATCTGAATCAGTATATAAAAGAATGGAGAAGTATATGAGCATGCATGCATGCATGAAACTACCAAAGAGAGACTCTGCATCTACCTAGAAGACCAAAAACGAACATCGATGAAAAAGCCATTCTCAATCTATAAAGTTAATGAGGATCGACCCTCTCCGTCTCTTTATGATCTCTCAAGCAATGTTCTTAAGAGAAACTGATCAACCAATGTCTTGCAGAAACAAGCGCTGGGTTTAAGACACTTATATAGGCAAGTAAGAAGCAGAGCCAAGAAGCAATAGGGTCTAGAGTAGTGACGGATAGTGGCACTGTAATTGTGGTCAGGATCCAAAGATCAACATGGGAGTGTTCCTTTCCAGTTGGTCCTAATGGAACTTTTTACGTTTACATAATCCAAAAAGCTTTCTAAGAGCTAATGCCCTATCTATATAAATTAGGTTATTCTTGTTGATGGTATTAACACTCTTTAACCAAATTCGCTCTACTTGCGGACTCCATTCCAAAGTACCAGCCCTCCCCACCTGCCTCTTTCTGATGTGTCACCCACCAAGTGGTTTAAGGGTTACAACTCATATTTTCAGTTTCAATGACTTTGTTTAATCTTTCTGATCAAGGGATCATGTGGTTAGATCACCAAGAAAAAGATTGTTTAATTTCTAACTAGTTAAAATGTTAACCAATCCAAGTTTGGAACTCAACCATAAACTTGAATTTGCCTTCCACAACTGTAATTATTGCTGCTGTACTATTGTGGTTACAGTCAAATTATCAAGACTTAATAAAATTACAATTGTATTTTTCGTAACTGTATTTTTGTTTTCTGTAATTATTACAATATTGTAATCATATTGCGAATCATTATCATAATTTATTATATTTATAATTATATTTTTAGAAACAAAAGCACTCCAACACATGTCGAAATTAAAGGACAAGAACTCGTGAGTTCACACTGGTTGGCAATTGATACTATTGTTATATATAACACAAAAAGGCAAAAAGGGTGTAGTATAGCAACGGGAGCATTACCAAAAAAAACCAGTGGTAAAATGGTAAAGAACTAGAACCCACTTGGCTCATTTCTTGTAGGGTTCCAGGTGGCCTTGAAAGCTGAAACTAACTCTCCCTTTCTGATGTGTGATCGCACTTGTGGTGGAGTGTGATTGAGGATCTTTGCTCTTCTAGTGTGATAGAAGCAATCAAACGGTGGACGAGAGAGCTCAGGCTTCATGGTAGACGATATGTGAGGCTTTACCAGAACAAGAAACAACTTTTCACTTCTGTTGACCTAATAGAACCCATTAGCCTCCATGATAAGTCCTGGTAGTACCCATGTATCTCTTCTTTTTAGCTTTTATCTTCTGGTTTTGGTATAACACAGTTATAATTAGTCAAAAAGCATTAGATGAATACGGTCATTAGCTATCTTCTCAATGGTCTTTTTGAAACCCTGAAAACAAAGTTATTGACTATCTTTATGTATCTTCCTTTCCTTCTAATTAACAATGGCTAGATATTCAAAATTCTTGTCTGCATGAGCTGAGTGCTTTATAAATATTTATATTTGTAATACACTAAAAGCTTGTTAAATTACAACAACAACCATAACAATCCAATAATTATCTTTTTATCTGAGTCAATTAAATATTATTTCTCATCAAATCACTAAAAACTTAAAAAAATTTATTATCAATATATAATATAATAAAGATAATTTCTTACAGTTTAGGTGACTATGAAAAAAAAAGATAATTACTGAATCATTATGTTTGCTATTCAAGATTTAGATTAACACCTAGACAATTAATCTTTTAATTGATCCCTAAGTAGAATCTAAAGGACAAGAGAAGGAAATAATCGACTAGCCGCATATGGTGATAGGTGATAAGAAGAATGGTTGACAATCAAACAAACATCATAGAGCAAATAATTCATCTGTTTTCTCAGGAGATAAGTCTCATTCGGTTTTGATTTTGGGATTTTCAAAGTTCTTCTGAAAGGGACTCACACTAACTATACTGGAAAAGCAATAATTGTCATATATATATATATATATGAAACAAAGATTTTCCTATTCATATGTTTTATACTAAAAATGTTTTCTTCTTATTTTCAGAATTTGAATTTGGAGTATTAAAAATTCTACTTGATTGCAGTAATATTTCTTTCACTAAATTTTGTTGTACTATTGGTCACACGAACTTTTTTTTTCTTTTTTTCAATATTTAAAAAACTGAGTCAGAAATTAAACCTATAAGACAAGAGGTTTAATGTTTAAAAGTGAAAGATTTAAACGATATTATATCGTCATAACATCGGTTAAAGATTGATTAAAATTAAAAATTTTAAAATATGATTGAAAGAGATTGTTCTTATCCATCAAAGAATTTGAATTTAATAAAAAATATTTAAATAAAAATTAATTAATTAATTTTAGTTTATAAAAATTTATTAATTAACAAAAATTGACCAATTAATTAATAAATTGATCAAATTTTAACATAAAAATTATTAAAATAAATTAAACTAGAAAGTTGAAAGATTCAATATTCAATATTTTACAATTCTAACGTACCGAATTGGTTTAGTCTTTCAACCTTTAGTTTTTTAAATGGTTCCTTTGACACAAAAAAAAAGGGCTTCTCAAAAAACCATTATGGAATTATATTATTTAATAATAAACTAAAATTTTAAAAATGTAATGCTTCTTTTATCATCTACGAAGTTGATATTTAAACTTATCTAGGTCTAGCTAATACGAGCCTGCTGGACTCCACAAGGAATGCTGAAAACAGCAAAACAGAGAACAGAGGGGACGCTAAAATGCACTCGACATACTAAATTAAGGTTTGATGAAACAATAATTGGGCCAAATCAACCAGGCAAGCGTTAGGCGCAGACATTGTCTGTTGGCAAATCAGACATGACAGTTCCTATGTTCAAATGGAATTTGATTTTGAACCCGTAATTTTAGTCAGGCATGGAAGCAACAGAGCAGGGAGATTAAAAGATAATATATTTTAAACGATGTTCCTAATTAAGTTTAAAATTTTTAATTAGGTATGATTAGTTTTTCAACTAATTCATTTATTGGTATTTATTATGATTACGAAGCTCAGTCCAACAAGATGTATAGAATTTAGGGAAAAAAAACACTTTTCCTTCTCTTTTTTTATTTTTATATAATTTAAATTTTAAAATAATAGAAATAAATTAATTTTATTACTAAACTAAACTCGGTCGTTTTTATGTTTTGTATTAAGACTAATTCACTATCCTTTATGAAAATCTTGTAAAGTATGAGGATAATTATGGATACCATTTTGTCACCTTCTTCTAACAACAAGAAGATTATGCCTACTTTTGTAGATTATATATGTATTGTCTATCTCCTTAGCTCAATCATTAAGCAATCGTGTCTTTGAAACAAGTTTCAGTTAATCATTAGAGCTCAATTCAATTACTCCCTTCTAGCCTCGTGGCTTCCAACATCACGGGTATGCGTGATTGAGCTCAGTCCACTTAATCGATTTGACAATTCCTTTATTTTTACGTTTTAATCTTGTCCGTTCTTAGTGACGTTATCTTATATGATAAAATGGAATTAAAATTAATAAAATGAGGCAATATCTGAAGTTCAATTAACATGCTCAAAGTGTTGTTATTGACCCATAACAATGCTACATCAAAGCATATACCCATATACACATCAAGCATATACACATATACGCTAAATTAGGAATCGTAATTAAGAGTTACATATAATAGAGACCAAATGAATGTTTAAACTTCACATCGAATGACCTGGTCTTGCCCATATGAAACACCTGTAAGCTTGTTCTCATGGTAATCAGCTTGGTCTGCAACTTTTTGACAGTCCGGTAGGGGAGCTCCGGCTTGCTGAACCTCAATATCAACGGTGGTCTTGCTTGGTTTTACAACGTCCAGATGGGTCTGAGGTAGCTTATTACTAGGCTCTACAGGTACTGTCAGGAAATACTTGTAGATAACATAGAGCAACATCTGAAGAATCCCAAAGACAAAGCCTAGAATGTTTGGTATCTGTAAACAGATCAGTTCATGTCAGGTTGTTTCAGAAACCATTGGAACTTCTTCAATTGTATATATATATATATATATACATATATATTATCGTCTTTGAGACAGAAAGGTATAATTACCGCAATGTAGAAGTCCTTTAGCAGGAGACCATAGAAGAGCCACATAACAGCACTTAGTGTCAGGAAAAATGATAGGTAGAACGGCATGAACTCCACGCTTCTTGTTCGAATAACAAGTCTCTGCAGGGTGTTGAAATTGTGAACATTAGATCAGAAAGAAAAGCTTAAGTGGTTTGATATTAAAAATTTGCTTTTAGTAAGCATTGAACTCTTTCTAAAATCCTTACGATGATGCTTAAAGGTGCAACGAATACACTAATCGCAAGCACCACGCAAATCCATCCAAGAACTGTAACTCGGTTCGGTGCTTTTACGCATAATTCAGTGATGAGAAGAATGAAGCCGAACGCCACAAAATTTAACAAGAAAAGTGATAGTAAAGTGAACCTCTGCAATTCAAATCAAAAGTATATGTTCATCAGGAAATTATCATAGTTATATCTAAGTAATAAGAGGAGAAAAAGAAGAAGATGGGTGTCTTAACATATCCATTACCTTAGCTTTCTTTGGTGCAAAAGTAATGTACAGTGCAATGTAAATGGTCTCAATGAAACAGCCCACTGAGTTAATAGTGATGAGAAGAAAAGCATCGGACTTGTGTAATGCATAGTAGAGCCAAAGCATGGCACTGAACATTGCAAAAACATAAGGTGTCGACTGAAACCCTTCTGTTGATTTCTTCTTCCAGATTCTTAAGAATGTTGGTCTGCAAAAGAAGATTTGGCCAAGCAATGATCACAAATGTTCTTCATAAACTATGAACTAACCACAACAATTGGAACAACATATTAACTCACATTGGTGCCAGAAAAACTACAAAAGATACCAAGTTGCCTGCAAAGTAAAGAGGAAAAAATCAGTAACTTGTAAGAAAGTATTTCTCAGACATGTTAATACATTGAATGATGTCGTTCCTCTTTATTACTTGTGACATCAACTTGGTACAGAGGAAAAAGAGAATAAACATGAAAATCATTTTAGCTAGGCTTTCTTAATATGTACCCAAAAGGCCAAATGTAAAAACCCATGGATTCTGAGTGGAAAACATGGCCATCTTTCCTTTTCTGAGGTGGTCCACTTCCTCCGATAACAAGGAGTTGGAAGGGCAAAGGAAGAGGAATACGGAGGTGGAAACCCTAGCTAGCTATAGATTTCTCTTGATCAATAAGCCATGGGATAGCAATACAAAGGGCGTGACGTACTTATAGAGTTTGTTGCATGGGGAAAAGGTTGGATGATTGCTTGTGGTACCAAAAAATCGTGCACCGAGTGCCAAACTCTCGCATCAAACTCCAAGTAATAACAACCAACTCATCAACAATTTTTGTCCGGATACATGAAAAAAATCACAGATACGTTACACATCCCAAAAGTGCTTTTAAAGCACTAAAGCTTTCTTTAGGACAACCGCAAAAAATAAAATAAAATAAACAAAGTTGATTGGGTCTTGTAATGGACAAGAAACATGTTTCAATTGGGAGAAATGCTTAAAACGCCCATTTTGCTTTTAAACCATTTTGCTTTTAAACGAATCATAAGCAATATGGCGTTATGAGATATAATTAAGGTTTGAATTAGGTTAATCACACTTGACGAAGCAATACATAATCATTACAATCAATTAAAATTCAGTGAACTAAGCAAATTAATACAACCATAACTTGTACATTATATAACCTAATATTATACTTTGACAAGCATATAATTTTGTAAAATTTGTTATATAAATATAGTCCAAATATATGATTATTATTTAGTAATTATGTGTTACCATCTCCTTGTAAGTCACTCATAAACAACTTCTGTACTAATTATGAGTAAAACTGTATCTACTGAACTTTCTTAGACTAATCAAGTTTAATAGAATTTTTGCTGGGTTGTTAACTTGAGAGGCCAAGACTTTTCCTGTATATATAATATAAATTTAAGACTTTTCCTATATATATGATATAAATTTATACTAATTTGATTAATTTATAAGAGTTTTACTGCTCAATCACTTAAATGTAAAAGTTCATTTTTTGATTTATAAAAACCTAGCACAAGGGGAATGGTCTTTTCTAACTGATTCTTAATCTGCTTGGAATTTTGATAATGTGTCTCGATCTGCTATTGAATCGGTATATTACTTACAAAGGTACAATTGGACTAGAACCCAGCAAAAATACAAGGTCTACTGAACTGAACTGTCATTCCCTTTGGTTTCCATATTCTTAATCTATCATGTGATGATCCATCCTACCGCAACTTAAAATATGAAATTGAAACAAAAAAATAAATGTGAAATCTGAATTAAAACTCTACTCATAAATAATGAATCATTGCAATTGTGGATACATTTTTAAAATAAGTATAAAGAAAGAGATCACTTTAGGTTACTAACTAAATTCAAATATAAAATTTTAATAAAATTCTTTACGAATTAAAAATATATCTTTAATATCATAAAATATAATTGGAGATTAGGATAATGAGACTATAATTTTATAAACACATAAGGCAGCGAAATTTTCTTATGAAATTAGTTCATATATATCTTTAATTCTTATTTTATAAAAATAGTAATTAAAAATGAATTGATTTGATCGGTCCAATCATATAAATTTAGTTTAGTTTTCAATTTGGTTTGATTTATTTTAATAACTCTTATTGTTAGTTTGATTTACTTTAATGACTCTTATTATTAAAAACTAATTAATTTATTAATTAATTGGTCAATTTTTGTAAACTAATTAATTTTTATAAAACAAAATTAATTAATTAATTTTTATTTAACAATATCATTTTTAATTAAACTTTAAACAATCTTTTTCAATAATATTTCAAATTATTCAAATTTATTTAATTTTTAAATCAATTTTATGATGATCTAATATTGATTTAATTCTCTTGTTTTAGTGATTTAGCTTTCAGTCCCATTTTTAAAACATTGCATAAAAGTATGAAATAATACAAAAATTTCTCAATTCATGAATTTATGTAATTAAATGAATTAATTAGGAAAAACCTTAATAATTTTTCTTAAGTAATTTGGTCTCTCAATTCTAACATAAAAATTAACGTATTAATATGTAGCTAAAAAACCATAAACCCTACGCTGCATGGAACATTGGTGCAATAGCAAGAGCCAACAGCTACACAAACCCACCCGTACGTCAAACATTAACATCTTCGAATTTTTCTGTACATAAACTAAGTGATTTGTTGCGATCTATATCCATTACTTTTGAGCTTCTTTTGACTGGCACGCGTGACCAGAGAGTTTCAGACTCAACTTCTTCGTCTTGTTGCTCGTGGAGCTTGCTTTTGCCTGGTCTCGGTCTCATCACAATTGTTTATACGCATCTACTTGTGAGCTGTGCCATAAGTTGATGTCATACCGTCCTTTTTAGTCCCACTTCCCCTTCTTCCATGGCATTATAAGACCCTTGATACGACAGGGTCGAACACAAAACTTTAGACGCAACAGGTACGGTAATGCGACCATATACTACTGTTTTCTAGGCTTCCATAGTGATTTTATTATATGAAATGCGGTTCCGAAGTGTGGTAGGTGAAGATTAGAATATAGAGGAAACCTCAGGATAAGATATGTTAACCGTATCTTCACTTGATTCGAATTGATTATGCAATCTAGTTACTTATATTAATGTTGTTTAATTAATCTCTCATGATCTTGATTAATCTAATGATTGATGTTGTTTTCTTTGTCCAACGATTTTTGTTGGATTTTTTCAGGTGATACTAGTGGTTGTATGTATGAATGAAACAATGAGACCAATATGCTTTTTGTTCCCTTCTCATTTTCTACTATAAACCTACATAACCCTCATAGGAGGTGAGGCAAAATTCAGGTTTAAGGATGTAATTACTAAAAATTACAATACCAATTCGACCTTAACACAATTTAAAATCTTAATAATTAATGTTTTTATTGATATATAGCACAGGAACAGTTTAATGAAGCTAAAATTTAACTATAATATCATGTCTTATGAACTGTTCAACCTACCTTCATAGAAAGTACTTTAAAAGAGGTTTTAATATGTTGTCGTCATTAGTTGAGATATAGCGAAGAGTTATAATATATAGTTTTAGCCGTCTCTAAATGCAGTTGGCACAATTGAACTCAATCTATCTGGGATTTTTCTCTTTTTTTTAATCAATTCAATTGTATTAAATGATCACTTTTGACACATCGATTTTGCAACAGGTCTTAGGATCTTCGCAATGTGTATATGAATACAAAGCTAAGTATGTGAGGTAAATTTAGCAAATTTTCACTAGTGGATGTCTCAATCTTGGCCAAAGTGGAGATTTCTAAATAGTTGTTTTACCGTTCAAAGAAGTGGTGTGATATATGAGGGGCGGACCTACTATAGAGCATGGGATTGCATATGCAACCACACTAAAAAAAAAGAAAAAAAGCAAAAACATATATTTTAACCTCAAGAATCAAAGCAAAAACATATATTTTTCATACTTTTTATTCTGTTGTTTTAATACTTCTACTTACTTTAAGTAATGGATGTTAAAAAAAATTGAGAACCTAAATTACCCAAATCTTTTCCTTGTTGTACTTTATTTATGGATATGAATCTAGAAGTTAATTTAAGTATGCCTTTTAATGCATTCTCAGTTAAACTGCGCAACCCCATCCCTCAATTCCTAGGTCTGCCCTTGGATATATCTGAATTATCTTTTCGTGTGCACGATCAAGGTACAGATACAGGTGTAGGTGAAGCTTGGCAGTGTAAGTAATGCCTGATGACTCTGGTGAACGGCCGCGTCGTTTATGTTCCCACATTACGGGATTAGCTAGCTTATTAGATTCTAATCATCTTGCTTAATCTAGCAGCCAGAAGGTTACTTGTTCTCTTTTGATAGGATTTTGATGATGATATTGGAATTTAGTTGCTGAAAAAGGTTACTTGGTTCTCTTCTGATATTATTTTGATGATGGTATTGGAAATTAGTTGTTCTATCAATCACGCAGCCTAAATTTCAAGCACAAATTTTGCTATTTAAGGTAGTTTCAGTACGAGATGAGTTAATAATTGACAAGCTGTACCTATGACTTCAAACTCCATAAAAGATCAACCTCAACTTAATAAATACTTGACAATTTGTGTTATATGATTGAATTTATTATCGATGAATCGAATAACATCTATCAATGTATTTTTGCATTGTTAATTTATAAACTAATTTATTTGAAATACATAATTACATGTTCATTATTTAATAACTATAAGTGATAATTACAAGTAAATAGCACTTATTTTTAAAAAATAATATTTATTGTATTAATAACAATGTTTTAAACATTAGATTAAAAGTAAAACTAATAATACAGAAGTTTAAGATTTAAAAGATTTAACTGAGATTTAATAAATTTAAAAAATTAAAGAGATTATTAAATAGAAATTAATTGATATACAAGAACTTATTAATTAATAAAAATTGACGAATTAATTAAAAATAAGAGTTGTTAAGATAAATCAAACCGAAAAGTTAAAAGTCAAACAAAAAAAGTGATAATTACTATTAAATAACATTTATTTTATGAAAATAATATTTATAGTTTTAAAATTTAATAGCTACCATTATTTACTATTTGCCTCAATACTTTTTCTTGAAAAGAATGTTATGATTATTTGCCAAGATTATCAAAGACTATCTGACAAACAAGGAGGTTCTACGTGTAAATTCATGGGCTGTTGGAGAATTATTGGTAGGTAAGAAAGTGAAGACAAGATCAATAGTTCCTTCTGATTAATAGTTTATTTCTTTTATTTGTCTATTTGTTCTTAAGGGGAAATTAAAAGACTTATCTTCGATCTTGTCAATCTAAACGTCATCTTTTAATTTGATCTCTTAGGCACCTTTTTTATCGGTTCATATCCAACTTTTTTAATAATAAGTGGAACTTTTACGTAATCTTTTCTTGATAAGAATATAAATATATGCAAAAATTATTTACTAATGAAACCACGTAAATTCAAATATATTAATGTATTCAGTACACAAGACTTCTCGCTTTGCAGAGATCTAAAAATGGTTATAATATACGAAACATTTCCTTTGTATTTTTACAAAAAAACTGTTTCTGTAAGTTAAATATGTGATCTTATTATCTTATTTTTGTGATTTAAATCTGTGATCTTATTATCACAAAGGAGCAACTTTATCAGTTGCTCCATGATTCTTTATAAAATGGTCATAAAGGAGTAATTTTATTAGTTACCTCATATTTGAAATCTTTAAAATGATTAATTATAATTGTAGATGAGTTTGCATCCATTTAATTTATCTCCATATTTATGGGTCTTAAGAGAACAACATGATGTGTTTTTGTAAAGTTCAATGTTTTAAAGATATGATAGAAAGTTAAATCGGTAAGACAAGAGGTTTAAGGTTTAAAAGATTCAATAAAGTCGGCTAAAAATTAAAAAATTAAAGAATTTGAAATATAATTTAAAGAGATTGTCCTTACTAATCGAAAAATTTAAAGTTTAATTGAAAAAATATATTGTTAAATGAAAATTAATTGATTTATTTTAGTTGATAAAAATTTATTAATTAATGAAAATGATTAATTAATTAATAAATTAATTTTTAACAACAAGAGTTATTAAAGTAAATAGAATCGAAAAATTAAACGGTTCAAAATTTTTATAATTAAACCGACCAAATCAGATGGATCATAGCTTATTCCATTGCTTAGCCAACATTTAAGGCCCATCATGACCTTGCTTTTGTTTGAATGTTTAGCACATGACTATTGAATAATCAATGATTATAATGTTAGCACATGACTATTGAATAATCAATTATTAAAATGTTTTTGTGCTGTTTAATCATCAATGTTTGACTGTCTCAATATCGGCTTTAACCATACTTTACTTTACATACATATTTATAGTGTGATAAATAGAAGAAAATTATAAGCTGTATTTCTTAACTAAGGACGACTTAGTCCTCTCTTCTTAGTCTCTCTTTTTTGGCTCATTGAACCTACTTGAACCGAATTCTCTTATAGATTATAATCCTCAGCTTCCAAATGTTTACTTTCAAATCCCTTTATAGCATGTAGTCAAACTTGGAGACGAAAGACTATGGTTCTTAGTTTTTTTTTTTCTCTAAATAACAATGAAATATTTAAATTATTCTTTAAGTAAATTTTAATTAAATTTTTAGTATGAAGAACAATTCACATGTATTTTATATAAATTAATTGACGAGTCAAAAAGTAGTGGATATATCTCTATTTTTATTAATTATTTTTAATTTCACTCAAACTATAATTTTTTATATTAAAAAATGTTGAAGACCTTGTTCTTCGACCACTTATACATTATTCTTAGTAATTATTAAAAAACTTAATCAGTTCGGTCGATTATTCTTGTTATTAAAAACTGATTAATTTATTAATTAATCAATCAATTTTCATTAATTAAGTAAATCAATTAATTTTTATTTAACAATATCTTTTTTTAATAGAACTTCAAATTTGTCTACGAGTGTGATAATCTCTTTCAATCATATTTGAAATTCTTTAATTTTATTCAATTTTTAACCAGTTTTTTTTTAAAATTAAATGGAGTAAATATATTGAAAATGAGTCAAGCTACAACCTTCGGAGTTATACTCCTTTTTCAAAGTCGACCAACAACTAGTAACCACATTCTTAACAAAATGACTTCGCTTCTGGATCCCTACACTTACTACACAACCACGTTTCTTGGTTACTGAAGGGTCTGGATTAAAGAGGATAATTCCTATCTCCTTTTCTTCTTGCTATCCGTCATCTCCCCCAATTAAGGTTGATTCCTTCCGTGGCAATGAATGTCTCGTTCCTCAACCAAACTAGTAAGTGAGACAATTCTATTAGATTCATCCTTCTTTACTTCTTCTTTATCTGATTATTTCCTTCTTTTCTTAGGTTAAGTTTAACTGGTGAGATTCTCTCTGTCGGTAGATATCACCTTCCTCAAAGGTCATGGAGAAGGATCTTTGATCAAGTACCTTCTTTTATCTTCTTGATCTTTATTTACTCTCTACATTGGATTCTCCCTGAACCTGTTTTCTCTTCCTCTTGCTTTCCTTCTGTTCCTCTACTTTGTCCTTGCATGCTCTTATGTTAAATACCTTAGCCTCTTACCCATTTAGAGAAGCTCAGATATTTCTGTTACAAGCGTGGTTAAGCTGTTTCAGAAGGATGATCTCTCTGAATTCTTGATTTAATTCTGATGCAAAAACCTCTTCGGATGATTGGATACTACCAAATCGTCTGAGGTTCCTTTGTTTCCACACCCCGTATATACATAGCCCTAAGGATAAGACCTGGATCTGTAGCTCTGGGTTCCTAGGGTTTGAGAGATTGGCCAATTTTTGTACTATCTTTGTGATTGTATTCCCTAGATTTAGTCTTAGGCATCTACTCGATATAGCTCCTCATACATAGCTACTGTAAGGATATGTGAAGAAGAGATGATCTCTTGTTTCCATATGGATCTGACACAATGGCCATGTTCTTTCCATTTGCAGATATGACATTTTTTCTGATGTATTTAGTTTATTTTGGACTGCTAGCCATGATATAAAGGATACTCTTGGAGGTAGAACCTTGCACCAAAAAACTTTATGCCATTCCACCTTCTGTTTCCTACTTCTCAGCATATCTTTAGTGGTACCATTGGTGAGTTTAAGGATAGCTTAGTTCTACCAGTAGAATGTATCCTAAGAGTTTGGTTGTGGTTAGTAGGATGGTTGTAGATGCCTTAATTGTTCATGAAAGTTCCATATCCCCCCCGTAATCATTGATAAGTTGTTATTTTTTTAATAAATTTGGATATAAATCTCTTTAATGTGTTGGAATTTTTATTTAAAATTAATGAACTTGTTTCTTAATTATTCTTAGATGATTCTCAATACATGGGAGAAGAATTTGAATAAAAAAGAAGCAAGAAAAGTTAACGCAATTTGAATTTCCAACCGGCAGAAAAATAATTGACTAAGCGTGGGCACGTGCAAGGACAAATCTTATCTACAGAATTTGATTTGAATACAGATCTGATACACTTAAGATTCTAATTATCTTAGGAATCAAGTTGTTGACTTAGAGGGGAGGATCTACGACTTAATTAGGAGGAGAGGTGTATCTGATAAGATAATCATAAAAGAGAGCAAGATAAGGAGAAGGGGGAATCAATCTTTTACGTTTTCTGCAGCTAGCTTTTCTTTTATGTTTTTCTGGGTTTTTCTCGACTGGAGTTTTCTGTGTTTTCTTAAAAAGGTAGATATATAGACTATGAGTTTTGTTACTTTTTTACTGGGTTTTTCTTCAGTTATGAGTAGCTAAATCCTTCCTCTTGGTTGAAGGGAACCATGTTATCATCTCGTATGTGTGAGATTTCTAAATAAATTTTACTTCATTGATGAATATTGAGTATCTTTCGAACTGTTTTTTATTATTGAATTGATTGATCTCTAGGGTGCGCAATTAGGAATCGATTGATTTAATTTACAGTCAGATTAATAGGATTTAACGTTCAAGTTTTGCTAATTCAAAGTGGCAAATAAGATTACTTTCTTTACGTGAGGGATTGGAATTTCTAAAGGAAGATACTTATCTAGACTAAATACGTTTCGTATATGTATTGTCTTGCTCATTGATTCTCTTGGTTCTTAAAGCTATTAATTAATCAAACTTAAGATTGTATCTAAGTTGTTGGTTAATAAGAGTGTTTAGAATACATGTTTCTACTTATCTAATCCTAAGAGAGAACATCACTCAATGAGTATTTGTTAATAGACTTACTTTTATATCGATGATCCATATTAGTTTGATAACGTAAGTGACCCGAAACCAAGGTTTGTTATCAAATTTCTAGATCTGAATATTTTCATTTATTTCCAAATTTTGTGTTTTTAATTTCTAAACTTATGAAACATTTACCATTAGATTCCTTGTGGTAATCTCAACTCTTCACTAACTAAATATTTCATTATTAGAGTTGAAATTAATTTGGTTGCACGCGACAACATTATCAAATTTTGACACCGTCGTCAGGGAATCTCTAGACGATATATGTATGTTACAAGGGTAAACAAGAAAACTCAATTGCAATTTGATTCAGAGATAGAAAAGACAACTAATAGGTCATGAAAGCAAGCAAACTAGAGACAACAAGTACAAAAGACGGAAAGAATGGCTACAAATTGCACTCTTCATGAACTAGCTGCTCCTACGGATGCTCAACAGTTCCATTGCATCAATTTTATGAATTTGGGGGACAACAATACTTTTAAACTGAAGTTCGCGCTGATTCATTTATTACCAATCTTTCGTGGTCTACTAGGAGAGGATCCTTACAAACATTTGAAGGAATTTGATGTGGTGTGTATGGGTATGAAGCCTACGAATGTGACTGAGGAGCAAATCAAACTAAAAGCCTTCCCATTTTCTCTCAAAGATGTTGCTCAAGATTGGTTGTAATATTCAGTTGGTGAAAATGTCCAAACATGGGCTGAAATGAAGAGACTCATCTTTAAAAACTATTTTCTAGCATCAAGAGCTGCCAATATCAGAAAAGAAATTTGTGGCATCTGACAAAACACAGGGTAGACACTATATGAGTATTGGGAAAGATTCAAGAAGTTTTGTGCTAGCTGTCCCCATCACCAAATAAATGATCAATTGTTGATTCAATACTTCTATAAAGGTCTTTTGTTTACAGACAAGAGTATGATCGATGCTGCAAGCGATGGAGCTTTAATTGACAAAACTCCAATAGTTGTAAGAGATTGAATAGCAAACATAGCTTCCAGTACACAACAATTCGGGATTCGTTCTGGCCATAGTTTAAAACAAGTAAATGAGGTGAATGTGACAACATTGGTAAAAAGATTAGATGATCTTACATCTTTAGTGCGGCAACTTGCTGTTACCAAGAAAGAAGAAGCAAGGGCATGTGGAATATGTTCGATGTTGGGACACTCCACTGACGCATGTCCAGTTTTGTAGGAAGAAAGTGCAGAACAAGTTAATACCGGGGGGGGGGGGGATTTGCTGGGCAAAATCAAAGGAAATATGACCCATTCTCTAGCATCTGTAATCTGGGTTGGTGTGCAACCATCCAAATTTGCCTTATGGGAACTCTCAAGGACAACAATCTACTGCAAATTTCCAGTAGTATAGGCAACCATATGTTCCTAGACAACACCAACAATTGGCACCCAATTCCGAAGGTAAGTCTTCTTTGGAAGATATAGTTAAATCTTTGTCCACTAACACCATAACATTTTAGCAAGATACTCAAGCCAGTATCCACATTCTTGAAAATCAATTAAGTCAAATGGAAAAAGCCATCAATCGGTTGGAGGCACAAAGTTCTAGAAAATTTCCAACTTAACCCGAAATTAATCCTAAACAAAGTGTCAAAGTTGTCATGTTGCGGAGTGGTAAGGAATTGAAAGAACCATTTCCAAAAATCTCCAAGAAGGAAATCGAAGAAGAAGTAACAAATGAAGCACCTAATCAGCTAGGAAAGATGCATTCAGGTCTGCAGAATTTTGTTGTACAACCCCCTTTTCCTAGTCAGTTTACCAAAGTAAGGAACGAGGAGCAAGAGAAAAAGATATGAGAGACTTCCAGCAAAGTTCAGGTAAATATTCCTTTACTTGATGCCATTAAATAAATCCCTCGTTATGCTAAATTTCTCAAGGAACTTTGCACTTCAAAATAAAAATTGAAATTTGATGAGAAAATGCAATTGGGAGATAATGTTTCAGCTATACTGCAGAAGAAAATGTTGCCACCTAAATGTCAAGACCCCAGGTATGTTCACTATACCTTGTAAAATTGGTGATTTGAGAATTGAAAAAGTTATGTTAGATTTAGATACGTCAATAAATGTCATGCCTTATGATGTTTACAAATCCTTAAACGTGGGACCTCTCAAAGAAACTAATGTAGTGATTCAATTAGCGGATCGTTCAAATGCTTATCCAAAGGGTGTGTTAGAGGATCTTTTAGTTCAAGTGGGTGAAATGCTTTTCCCAACTGATTTTTATATGTTCCAGATAGGGAGTGATGATGTATATTCTTCAACACCGATTTTATTTAGAAGACTGTTCTTGAAAACCATTAGAACAAAAATTGATGTTTATAATGGACTATTGCATATGGAATTTGATGGTGAATTGATTAAATTCAATATATACAATTCCATGAAATATCCGAATGATGAACAACCTATTGTTTCCGTGGATTTTATTAACACTTGGGTGCAGAAAAATTCATCACTAAATGGAAGAGATGAACTTGAGATAATTTTGGAGATGAGAGATGCATTGCAGTGGAAATCAATTGCAAAAACGTTGGTACCCAACAACGATCTTGAAGTGTTGTTTTATCACTTGGAGAAAACCAAGCAATTGGCAAAACAACTGTCGTATGTAGAGTTGTCTAAAAACAACACCAAGCTGCTGCCGTCATTAATTAAACCACCCATGTTAGAGTTAAAGAGTTTGCCTAACCATCTTAAATACGTATTTTTGGGTGAGCAAGATACATTACCTGTTATTATCTCAAATAAAATCACTCTTTTATAGGAAAATCAATTGATTCAAGTGCTAAGATAACACGAAGAAGCCTTCAGATGGATAGTGGCTAATTTAAAAGGTATTAATCCTACCATTTATATACACTGAATCTTGAGGGAAGATGAAGCAAAGGAGCTAAGGAAATCTCAACATTGTTTGAATCCACCCATGATGGAAGTGGTGAAAAAGGAAAATTTGAAGCTTCTTGATGCTGGAATCATTTACCCCATTTCAGATAGCAATCGGCTAAGTCCGGTCCAGGTAGTTCCAAAAAAAACAGGGGTAACTGTAATAGAAAATAAGGATGGTGAGTTTATACCCACTCGTATTCAAAACAGGTGGAAAGTTTGCATAGATTATAGGAAGCTAAATTTGGTTACTAGAAAGGATCATTTTCTGCTTCTGTTTATTTATCAAATACTTGAAAGACTTGGAGGTAAATCTCATTATTGTTGTTTAGATGGTTATTCAGGTTATCACCAGATTTTGGTTGCACCAAAGGACTAAGAGAAAACAACCTTCACATGTCCGTTTAGTACCTTTGCTTGCCGAAGAATGCCATTTGAGTTCTGTAACGCACCAGCAACATTTCAAAGGTGTATGGTAAGTATTTTCTCTAATCTTGTGAAATATTGTATGGAAGTTTTCATGGATAATTTTATGGTTTATGGAGAATCTTTTGAAACATGCATTATTAACCTTGAGAAAGTGCTTAAACGTTGCATTGAAATAAATTTGGTTTTAAATTATGAAAAGTACCATTTTATAGTTGATCAAGACAAAATTTTGGGTGATACCGTTTCATCTAAAGGAATTGAGGTCGATAAGGCAAAGATAGATGTTATCGAATCTTTACCTTACCCAGTGACTGTATGGAAAGTTCGTATTTTTCTTGGTCATACAGGATTCTATCGGCTATTTATCAAAGATTTTTTGAAGATTGCGTAACCCATGTGTAAACTACTCCAAAAAGACGTGAAATTTGATTTTAATAAGCCATGCAAGATTGCATTCGATGAACTGAAGGAACAACTCACTACAACTCTAATTATTCAGCCATTGAAGTGGGATTATCCCCTTCGAACTAACATGTGATGCCTCGGATTAGGCAGTTGGAGTATTTTTGGGCCAAAAAGTGGACAAAGTATCTCATGTCATTTACTATGCTTCCATAACACTTAATAATGCCCAGAAGAATTATTCCACAACGGAGAAAGAATTCTTAGCTGTAGTTTTTGGGCTGGAAAAATTTTATTCTTACCTACGAGGTACATAGATGATCATTTATTCAGACTATGTAGCTCTAAAATATTTGGTTACCAAGAAAGAAGCAAAACCAAGGTTGATTCGATGGATCATACTCCTACAAGAATTTGAGTTAGAAATATGCGATAAGAAGGGAGCTGAAAATTTAGTGGCCGATCATCTCAGCCAAATCACTTCAATCAATACATTTGATATTCTCCAAGATGAATTTCTAGATGAAAATCTCTTTACAATTCGACAGGTAATTCTATGGTATGCTGACATAGTAAATTTTTTGATAATTAAGTCCTTACCTAGTGATTTACTTAGAGCTGAAAAGGATAAGGTTAAACAAGAGGCTGAATATTACATATGGGATAAACCTTATCTTCGAAAATTTTTTGCTGACCAAATTATTAGAAGGTGTGTTGCAGATGATGAAATTCCTTCCATATTAAAATTTTGTCATTCATCTGTGTGTGGGGGACACTTTGGTCCTAAAAGAACAGCTCGTAAAATTCTTGAATGTGGATTATTTTGGCCCAAGTTATTTTATGATACTTATATGTTTTATAAGTCTTGTGATAGTTGCCAAAGGACAGGTAGTCTGGGACAAAGAGATCAAATGCCACTTACAAATATCTTGGTATGTGAAAATTTTGATATATGGGGAATTCACTTCATAGGTCCTTTTCCTTCATCTTTTGCTAAGGCTTATATCATTCTAGCTATGGATTATGTGTCAAAGTGGATAGAAGCGAAAGCTACTCATACAGATGATGCCAAAGTTATAGTTAATTTTGTCAAATCTAACATTTTTGTCAGGTATGGAATACCTTGAGCTATGATTAGCGATAGAGGAACTCATTTCTGCAATAAAATTGTTGGAACATTGATGAAGAAACATGGTGTCTTGCATCGTATTTCAACTACATATCATCCGCAGATGAGTGGGCAAGATGAGGTCTCCAATCAGGAAATTAAATCAATTTTGGAAAAAAATAGTGAATCCGAACAAAAAGGATTGGAGTATATGATTGAATGATGCCTTGTAGGTGTATCAGACTGCTTACAAAACTCCAATAGGCATGTCGCCATATAGGTTAGTTTTCGGTAAACCTTGTCATTTGCCTGTGGAAATAGAACATAGAGCCTACTAGGCCATGAAGCAGTTAAACATGGATTTGGTAGAGGTTAGTAACAATAGGAAATTACAATTACAAGAATTAGAAAAGATTCGTAATGAAGCTTAAGAAAATGAGAAAATTTATAAGGACAAAAATAAAGCTTTTTATGATAAAATGACTTTTAGGAAGCATTTCTCAGTAGGACAAAAAGTTTTTCTTTATCATCCAAAGCTTAACTTATTTTCAGGAAAATTATAATCTCGTTGGATTGGACCATGTATTGTTACTAATGTATTTTCTCATGGTGCGGTAGAAATCCAAAGTTTAGATACTTCCAAGGTGTTTAAGGTTAATGGACACTATTTGAAACCATACTATGATCGCGAATGTGGAAGAGATAAAGCTGGTAGCCCCAATCTATCCCTGATCAGGTAAGTCAGTGAACACGTCTAACTAACGACTTTGACTTTAAAGAAGCGTATAAAAAAATTCATGCTCAATGTTATTATTATTTTCATTATTTATCATTTTTAATTTTTTAAATTTGTTTCGTTTCAGATGTCAATTTTATTCTATTAGTATTTTCATTTGTTAATCTTTTCAATTCTAATTTTATTTATTAAAAAAGAAGAAGAAAATTTTTCTTTTTCCTGTCGCCATTGTCACTTTATCGCCCAATCCATTTGACCTCCCCACTTTCATTTAAGTCTTGCTATTATCTTATTTCATTCACAAAGTCACACACCCCTACCAAATTAGTCAAGACCACACCTTTCTAATACATATTTTCCCAACCTTTTACCCTCCTTCTCACCGTAACCACTTATTTTCCAGCCTACATTTTTGTTAGTTTTCTTCTATCTCCATTTTTGTGTTTCACGGTTGCAAAAGCACAAAGATTGGAATCATGCCATGAAAGAAGAGTGATTCACGCAAGTTAGCTTCACCAATCACTTCATTTGTAAACACCCAACCTCCATATGATGCCACAACTGCAATCCCACCTCCATCAGTTCCTCCAATATCTGAACCAACACTAAGCCCTTCAATGAGAAATCATACTCGGATAGGTAGAAAATCGAGAACAGAAACCAATGGAATTCAAGAAGTGGAGCTTATACTTCTTTTCAACTGCCAAAAGACAACCAATGGTTTCAACAATTAAGCCAACGTAAAATCTACCCCTGTAAGTATGTTCTTACCGACACTCTTGAAGTTTTACAAGTTCGTGATTCTTTTGAACAACTGGTTGGACAAATTTGTTGGAATGTGTTTGTTAAGATTGACTGCCCTGCATTTGTTGAATTAACAAGAGAATTTTACAGCACATTTCAATTTAATTCTTATGAAGAATTTGACTTGTTTACTGAAGGAATTTTGGAATTTAGGCTTATGGGTAAGGAATTTGCATTATCTGTTGCTGAATTGAACATGACCATGGGTTTTATATCAGCTGATGATGTTAAAAATGAACCATTTTTAAGTTCTCACTGTGATTATCTTAGTAATTTTCATGCATCTGAATTGTGAAGTCAATGGTCTGTCGACCCCTCATCAATATAACGCCAGTACATCTAAGAGTTCGTATTTTAAAATCCTATTTTCAAAATCATACATCGACTCTTAGTATACAACTTTTCAGGGAGTCGGGATTCTACGGGTGCGCTATCTAAGGTTGAATTATTTCTTATGGTGTATGAATAGACAAATTCTTGTTAATTTGGGTTTTTGGTTTTTGACACAATTTCAATTCGTATTAAAAAAATCCAAAACATTAATATTAGGGTCCTACATCACTCAATTGGCGATTAATTTGGATTTATTGGACTTTGATAATACTGATATGATTGTGGCTTGTGCCATAGAACCTTTGGATATGGCACGTTTGTGCATGATGGGAATAGTGGACATGAGTCATGGAAGGATATCCTTCACTAATCCGAGACCAGTACCCATTCCAACCTACGTCCAATCACAAGGAGTCGGGTTGTCACCGAGACACCCAGTAGTAGCTAACCCCCAACCCAATTTGGATGCTCGTTTAGCTTGTCTTGAACATCGGATGCACCAAATGGAGCACAATTTAATGGCATATTGGGCATATCAAGGATTCCAACCTCCTCAACCACCAACCCCATGATTTCGGAACTTAACTAATAAAGAAGCTTTCTTTTTCTCTTCTTTTCTATTTTCGCTTTTTTTTATCTTATGTCATTACATTGGGGACAATGTTTGTAGTAGGCGTGGGGGTGGGGTATGTTCCATATAACTGATAGTTAGGGATCATTGCTAAAAAATTTTGAATGCTTATTGACTTATTTGCAATTAATTAGCCAACTTCGACACTTTTGATACTTCCATTTTAATGACTTAAGTAGTGCACATAACTTGAGTTAAATTTATTCTAGGACAATATATGTCATTCAGTTACGAAGTATAAGTGTATACACTTGGTCAAGTTCTGGCAATCATATGATTAAACATGGTATATAATTGTGGTGGATTACATTAACCTGCGAGTTTTTGGGCCTAAAAGATTGAAACATTTATATCAATCTATATTTCTTTGATGTGTGACTATCTTCTAAGATGAATTTTTTTCTAGAACTAGCTTGGAATCGACTTGAGACCAAGTCTATATATGCATGCACAAAAATGATAAAAGCCATCTTTGTTTTAATCCTTTAGCTTAAAAAACAATATAATTCAATATCCTTTCTTAAACTTTTTAAGCTGAACCCTTTTTCTTAATAAATCCACAACAAGCAACTAAAACCTCTCAGATCTTCAGCCATCATAAATGTAAGTAGGCATTCCAACCACAATTTATGTCAATCTTATTTTGAGAGATATGGAAGCAAGGAAAAGAAAAGGATGAAAGGAAATTGAAGAGTTTTAGATTTGAATTGTGTGTTGTACTGTTGTCTTTAAATTTTATTTTGAAAAAAATATAGCAGTGAAAAAAATTTATGGAGTAATTTACCTCTATGGAATGATGTTGTTGACTCCTTTGTGATTGAAATTGTGTCTCCAAAAGTGTTTAGGTGCTTTATCAATCCTTACCTTTACCTATAGCTTAGTACAACCTTGAATAAAGTCCTTTTGATTTGTGCATGTATGTATTTCAAGTGGTAAAAAGTTGGTGAAAAAACAAGCATATGGTAGAATATTTGCATTAGAAGAATTTAAGTGAAATACTGAACCAACAAACACTTAAGTGATTTGAGTAAAATCCAATCCGTGAGAGTTTGCTGAAATTATATGCTAGTTTTTGAAATATGATTGCCTTAATTTGACTTTTGTTTATATTGCCTGAATGATTAACTCTAAAACATTCATTGATTACAAACTTGTTTGACTCTTGAAGTGTGCACAATTTACTGTTGTGAGACTTGGATTAAGGAAGTTGAGTAGTTGGCCAATCGATTGTAAATATATTTTGTCGAGGATGAGCAAAAGATTGATGTGGGGGAATTTGATAAGTTATTATTTTTGTGATAACTTTGGACATAAATCTCTTCAATGTGTTGGAATTTTTATTTAAAATTAATAAACTTGTTTCTTAATTGTTCTCAGATGATTCTCAATACATGAAAGAAGAATTTGAATTAAAAAGAAGCAAGAAAAGTTAAGGTAATTTGAATTTCCGTTGGACAGAAAAATAATTAACTAAATGTGGGCACGTGTAAAGACAAATCTTATCTGCAGAATCTAATTTGAATGCATATCTGATACAACTAAGATTTTAATTATCATAGGAATCAAGTTGTTGCCTTAAATGGGAGGATCTACTACCTAATTAGGAGGAGAGGTGTATCTGATAAGATAACGATAAAAGAGAGCAAGACAAGGAGAAGGGGGAATCAATCTTTTACGTTTTCTGCAACTAGCCTTTCTTTTCTATTTTTCTAGGTTTTTCTGGATTTTGTTAGAAAGGTAGATATAGAGACTATGAGTTTTGTTACTTTTCTGCTGAGTTTTTCTTCAGTTATGAGTAGCTAAATCCTTCCTCTTGGTTGAAGGGAACTATGTTATCATCAGGTATGTGTGAGATTTCTGAATAAAATTTACTTCATTGATGAATATTGAGTATCTTTGGAACTGCTTTTTATGATTAAATTGGTTGATCTCTAGGGTATGCAACTAGGAATTGATTGATTTAATTTACAACTAGATTAGTAGGATTTGACATTCAAGTTTTGCTAATTTAAAGTGGCAATTAGGATTACTTTCTTTACGTGAGGGATTGGAATTTCTAAAAGAAGATACTTATCTAGACTAAATACATTTCGTATATGTATCGTCTTGCTCATTGATTCTCTTAGTTCTTAAATTTATTAAGTAATCAAAATTAAGATTGTATCTAAGTTGTTGGTTAATAAGAGTGTTTAGAATACATGTTTTTACTAATCTAATCTTAAGAGAGAACATCACTCAATGAGTATTTGTTAATGGACTTACTTTTATATCGATGATCCGTATTAGTTTAATAATGTAGGTAACTCGAAACCAAGGTTTGTTATTAAATTTCTAGATCTGAATATTTTCATTAATTTCCAATTTTATGTTTTTAATTTTTAAAAATAACGTAATTTAAACCCCCTAAATTGTTTTATTTTTCAACTTGTGAAACATTTACCATTATATTCCTCGTGGGAGCAATCTCAACTCTTCACTAACTATACATTTCATTATTAGAGTTGAAATTAATTTAGTTGCAGGCGACTACATTATCAATCATAGAGGTAAGTTTGAGTTTGAGTGAAGAGGTTTAAGGGCTACTCAGATTGTTTTAGTGGTGTATGAGGGGTCTTATGTTAGACCAATTATTAAACCATATGTAAGTCGTTTGTCCATTCCCAATTGTGCAGGTGACTTCATCTTTGATTCTATCCCTCAACTCCAAAACCTGATTGAGAAAGTGCCAATGTGATGTTGATTCTTGAATTCTCCATAGACTTCTTTCTTTAAGAAAGTATGAGTGGAGTCATTTAACCTACAGGGAATTTTTATCCATGAGAACCCACCATAATCTCTTTAGTATTAATGCCTGATTTGTGATCTTGATAGGGGTAATAGTCAACCCTTCCTTCATCTTTAGGACAACATATATCAGCCCATTTCACTTTGGCTGCCCCTTTATCCCCATTTGGATGATTCCATAAAAAGTTTTTGAGGGTTCTTTCTATGGACTTGATGATTTCTTGGGAAAGAAATATGTGAGAACTCCAATAAATATGTAGAGAATTCAGTACCAATTTTATGAGTTGTAGCTTCCCCGCATAGGACAAAGACTTGTTTACCCAAGAACTGATTCTTTTCTGAATCTTCTTTAGAAGTGGAATACATTCTATATAAGTGAGTCTTTTAGTAGAGACTGGTAGTCTAAGATACAGTAGAGGAGCTTGTTTGAGTGGCATTCCTATTGATTGAGAGATGGCCCAATGCAGTAGCTTTCTTAGATAATAGGAAATGGCTTTTTGTTGGATTAAACTGTAGACCTGAGAAATGTTTAAATTACTGAGAGCTACTAAATAACTTTGTATGGAGTCCTTTGTGGCCCTGCAAAATAAAAGTAGATCATCTGCAAAATATAGGTTAGTCAAACTGATCTTCTTGCACTTTGCACGATATTTGAATTTTGGATTATTGAGCACTTCTTACTTGATAAGAGCATTGAGAGTCTCCACACACAAAATAAAGAGGTAAAGGGACAAGGGGTCTCCTTGTCTTAGACCTTTTGCTGCCTTGAAAGATGTGTTAGGAGTTCCGTTGATCAAGATAGCCAAGGAGGAGGATGAAATACAATTTTTGATCCACTTGATAAATTTAGAAGGAAATCCGTGGGCCGTCAATAATGTCCATATAAAATCCCAACTCACATTGTCATATGCTTTCTGAAAATCAACTTTAATTGTACAATTTGGAGAGTAGTTCAATCTAGAATAGCCTTTTAGGAGTTCTTGGATACTAAGGATGTTGTCTCCTATATGTCTGCCTTAGAATCTTTAGTCAATTTTATGACAGTCTAATAGTGGTTGAACCTTTTAAATCTTAAACCTTTTGTCTTATCGGTTTAACTTTCGATTGGATTTTTAAACATTGTTCTTATTCTCTTTATTTTCATTTATGCACAAAGCAAGAAGAAGTAACCATTGACTAGAGTTTACCGTATGAAGCCTAATAACCATGTTTTTGTGCATCAAATCAAACTAAATGTAATAACCACCTAATCTGAAAGAAGATTAGTATTATGAAAAATTTTAATTAACTTAGTACGATTAGATCCATTTTTTGGCATAATCCTCTTCAATTATGCATATATATAATTAGATGCGAGTCTAAAATTTAATGTTTTAAAAACTGAACCAGAAGTTAAATCAGTAAGACAAGAGATTTAAGGTTTAAAAGGTTTAACAGATGTTAGACCTTCATAAAACTATCTAAAGATTGAATAAAATTAAAGAATTTGAAATATAATTGAAAGAAATTGTTCTTACTCATCAAAGAATTTGAAGTTTAATTAAAAAAATATTGTTAAATGAAAACAATAAATTATTAATTTAGAAAAATTGACCAATAAATTAATAAACTGATTTGGTTTTAACAATAAGAGTTATTAAAGTAAATCAAACCAGCAAGTCGAACCAAAAAATTGAATAGTTCAAGGTTTCTACGGTCGAACCGATTGAGTTTTTCAATCATTACTAAAATTTATATATAAAAAAGTATGTTATTTATTTCAATAAAATTTTGAGTAAAGAAATAGTGATTATCTAATATATAAGTCAATTTTCCTCTGACTAGAAATTAATGAAAACGTAATTCCTCCAAGTTCTACTCCATGTTCATTGTCACATTCCGCATGTTTTAAAGCTTACAAGATGAAGTTTGGGTCCAAAAGAGTCTTTTAGAGCATGTTGGAATCTTCAGGAAGATTCTGGAAGCTTTTAGAATATGGTAGAAGCTTACAAAAGACTTAGAAGCTTCTAAAACATGGTAGAAGACTATGGAAGCTTGTGGAAGCTTATAGAACATTGTGGAACAATATGGAACATTATAGAAGCTTGTAGAATGTTGTAAATATGTACATAATGTACATGCAGTATGTAGAGTAGTTTAGAGAATTCTAGATGGTGATTGTATGCCCTTGGATCAAATGAATCATAGCCATCCATTGAGGAGTGGAAGGCTATAAATACCCAAGGGACTTCATTTGTAGCATTCATAGAAGTTCTTAGCCATTGTCTTGAAAAAGCTTTCTTGAGCAACAGAAACATTCCCCAAGTTTCCTCATTTTTGTTTTTGTTTTATCCTTCATCTTTACTAACTTGTGCTAGCTTTGTTTTTAGCATTTGAGGGAGAAGCTAAATTAGTTACGAGATGTACAACTAAGTTCTACACGATTCGTTAGTAACAAACCAAGTTTGTGACAGTTGGTATCAGAGCCATATTTGTGTTCATCGTTGCTTAGTAAAGATGTCGGGAACAAGTGGGACTACTAACTTTTGAGAGGAGAAGAAGATAGGTAGGGAGAGATCAAGGTCGAGGGATGTCTTAGTAGACATTAATGAAAGGCTTGCGAAGGTGGAGCTCGTAGCAGGCCAAAGGGTAAGAGAAGTTTGAGGATGTGTAGCAACGCATTGAGGAACTTGAGAAGGGGAAAGAAGAGTTTCAAGAGGAGACTTTTGAAGGCCTTGGAGTAGTCTCTTCAATTCGAGATTCTCTATCTTAAGGAAGAGCTTGCAAAGGTTGTGGATGTAACACCCCACTCCTGCAAAACCTGAACCCGATATCGACAGTGATATCCGAATCCGTGCCCCGCGAGGGTGGCATGTCACATCACTTAACACA
>JAOQMS010000006.1:36587874-36616144 GCA_027563885.1 Erythroxylum longipes
ATTATAGTCCATGATTAATCATGAACACCAATAACAGAACATACATATATATATATATACGTGTTCTTCATCACTTTTACCCTAATTCTACCCATTTCATAGTCTCTCACTACCAAAATCACCAAAGCAAAACATGAACATATCCACACTTCTCATGTACTGCTCGAAATTCTCTAAGAAAATTTCAGGGTCCAACATAGTCCTTTGCAAGAGGGTCATAGAAGATGCCAAGAAGATTGACAATGCCACTCTCTACCTTGATAATACCACAATGGTATGGTGGAGGAAAAGACATGGTGACATCGTGAGGGTTACTTGCACCATAGACACGTGGGATAAGTTTAAGACAGAACTTAAGAGGCAATTCTATCCCAAGAATGTCGAGTTGGAGGCGAGAGCCAAGCTACGATATCTCACACAAAGGGGAGCATTCGATACTATGTGAAGGAGTTTTCTGAAGTGCTTTTGGAGATCCCTGACTATCTAGGTAAGGAAGCACTCTTTGCTTTTTGGATAGTTTACAATATTGGATTAAGTTAGAGATCCAAAGGCATCGTGCACAAGACCTCACAATTACTATTTCCATTGTCGAGTCACTTATCAAATTCAAGAAACCCCAAGTCTCATAAAGACAAGGGTATCAAAGGAAAGAGTGGGGGAGATAACCATCAAAGCAAAGAGGGCTCCTATAAGTATGGCAAGCATAAGGAGGGCAGCTATAAAGAGGACAAAGGGGGAAAGAAACAATCAGATGCTTCTTTTTTTAGGGACCACACAAGGTAAGGGACTGCCCAAAGAAGAGTAAGCTCTCTGCCTTGATCTAAAAAAGGAAGGAGTAACGGAAACTCGAAGAGACTAAGATGGGATCATTGCAAATCCTGGATGCCATCAAAGCCAAAGTGGAGGTGCCTAAGTTCGAGAAGAAGGGATGATTGTTCATGGAAGTTAAAGTAGGTGACAAAGCCGTAAAAGCTCTAGTTGACACCAGAGCTACTCATAACTTCCTTGAAGTAAAGGAAGCCAACCGATTGGGTCTTAAGTATAGCAAGGAGCAATGATGGTTCAAGGTAGTGAATTCCAAGCCTAAATCAACATTTGTAGTTACTCGTGGTGTCAAGGTGTGCTTAAGTGGTCTGGCCTTGTTGATTTTTTAGTTGTTCCTATGAATGATTATCCAATTATGCTTGGCATAAAGTTCATGAATGGTGTTAAGGCCGTGCCAATTCCCTTCGCCAATACTATGTGCATTTTGGAGGAGGGTAATACATGCATGGTGTCTTTTTCACCAGAGGCAAGCCTACAAGCCAAGCAACTTTCGACCATGCAACTAGCCAAAGGTGTGAAAAAGACGCAACCCACATTCTTGGTGGCCATTAAGGAGGAGGAGCAACCTTAATCAAGTGAACTACCCAAGGAGATTGCCTATATCCATGAGGAGTATAAGGATGTGATGCCTGCAGAGTTGCCAAAGAGGCTCTCACCAAAGTGAGAGGTAGATCATAAAATCGAATTAGTGCAAGGTGCAAGTCCACTAATGACGGTATCCTATCGAATGGCACCTCCTGAGCTTAAGGAATTGAGGAGGCAACTTAAGGAGTTATTGGATGTTGGCTATATCCAATTGTCGAAAGCTCCATATGATGCACCTGTGTTTTTCCAAAAGAAGCACGATGGGTCACTTCGTTTATGCATCGACTATAAGGCGTTCAATAAAAATCACCGTGAAGAACAAGTATCCCATCTCGTTGATTGCTGACTTGTTTGATCAACTTGGAGAGGCACGATGGTTTTCCCATCTTGATTTAATCGGGCTATTATCAAATGAGGATTGCGAAGGGAGATGAGCTAAAGACAGCATGTGTGACAAGGTATAATTCCTTTGAGTTTTTAGTCATGCCCTTTGGACTCACAAATGCACCTGCCAAATTTTACACCCTTGTGAATCAAGTGTTGCAACCCTTATTGATTAAATTAGATGTGGTGTATTTGGATGATATTATAATATATAGTAGAGCATTAGAAGAGAATGTTATGCACTTATGACAATTTTTCCAAGTCTTAAAAGAAAACGAGCTATACGTGAAGAGGGAGAAATGTGTTTTTGCACAACATGAAGTCATGTTCTTGGGGCACATTGTGGGAGGAGGCAAGCTTAGGATGGATAAGTCCAAAGTGCAAGTCATCCATGATTGGGAGCCACCAAAGAAGGTGTTTGAGTTGCGCTCCTTTCTTGGCCTTTTCAATTACTACTAAAAGTTCATCAAAGGTTATTCCTCCCTCACATCTCCACTCACTGATCTATTGAAGAATAATAGAGTTTGTGCTTGGGATGCTAAGTGTCAAGGGGCAATCGAAGCGTTGAAGCAAGCGGTGATGGAAGAACCAATGTTGGCCTTTCCCGATCACACCAAGGTATATGAGGTACATACCGATGCTTCTAATTTTGCACTTGGTTGTGTTTTAATGTAAGATGGTCATTTGATTGCTTATGAGAGTCGTAAGCTAAATGATACTGAGTGTCGCTATACGATCCAAGAGAAGGAGATGACTGCGGTGGTGCATTGTTTACTAGCTTGGAGGCATCACTTATTGGGGTCTAAGTTCGCGGTCATAACTGACAACATTGCCATAAATTACTTCCTCAACCAAAAGAAGTTAACGCCCAAACAAGCTAGGTGACAAGCTTTCTTAGCAGAGTTTGATTTTGTGATGGAGTATAAGCTGGGCAATGTTAATGTGGTGGTTACGCTTAGTAGGAAGGTCAAGCTAGCCACCATCACAAGTCCAAGTTTTCCTTTGGTGGACCGTATCAAGGAGGGATTAGAACATGACCCGTAAACCAAAAGTTTGATGGAGTTGGCAAGTCGGGGGAAGACAGGCCAATTTTGGCTTAAGGATGGGGTGCTCACAACCAAAGGCGATTGTGTGTATGTGCTGAAGTGGCAAGGGTTAAGGAAAGAAATCACTAAGGAGTGTTATGACTTCAATTGGGCGGGACATCCTGGTGTACATCACTTGTTGGCACTCATTGAACATGTTTACCATTAGCCCCAAATGCGCAATGATATTGAGTTATATATGAAGACTTATCTTGTGTGCCAACAAGATAAGGTGAAGAAAAATCGAGTAGCTAGTTTGTTAGAGCCATTGTGTGAGGCCCTAAACTATGCCCTAGTAGGAATGTTTCTTGTCCATGAAAGTATATGTAATAGGTGTTAACAATTAGGAAATTGAGTATTTAGTATGAGACAAAATCGATATTAACAGAATTGTAGGGTATTTCAGTAATTTGTGTTAGTTGTGTTATAAATGCATAAAGATACATTAATCATGGACTAAATTGCTAAATGTATTCAAATGGAATGCAATTTCGTAGAATAAGACAAAGGTGTGGTCATTTTTGTTATTAATAACAGGCGAAAAGTAGAAACCAATAGGATGGAACCATTTGTCATATGTCCCACACCATAACACTTAGCCATGTGGCAAATGGCATGTCACCCATTTGTACCTTTGCCTAAAAACATGCAGATGAAGAACGGGAGGGTCGATAAGCATAAAAATCTGTAGAAGATTGAGCTTCTCTCTCTCCATCCATCTTCTTGTTAAATCCCTTTGTGCATTTGAAGTTAAGGTATGTTAATTGCATGCTTTGGTGTGAAATTTAGCTCCTTTCTCATCTCCTCTTCAGCTAGGGTTCTGTTATGCATCTTTGATTTTTGGAAATGAGTAGTGAATGTGCATGTTGTGTGTATAAAAGAAGAAGACCAAAGAAGGCAAGCAATTGGATTGAAGAATAAGGGTTTTGAAACACTCCTTTCAAAGGTATAGAAATTTTGACATGTTGCTGGGTTTTTTTTAGTGTAATGTAAGGGGTTTTGTTAAGAGAAGTATCCTAGATGAAAATGGGATGTTTTTGGTTCATTTGCATTTGTCTTTGGCATTGCTTTTGTATAATAAGACTAAAGTGAGCTAATTGGAGTGTGTACCTCGTTAGATGAAGTGGTTCTATTGAACAAACATCAATATTTTAGCCATATCTTGACCTGTAGATATCCAAATGGGATGATTTTAATTCGATATTAAACTAAATACATATTTCTACAACTTTTATGAAGGAACTAAATTTGATTTCTGTCTCTAAGGGTTTTGAAATTTGTCCTGAAGTTGAGTTCTAGTTGTTGTCCCTGTTTGAGAATAGTCTACATTATTTTAGGTATAACTCTCATAATAATGAACCAAATTGCATTAACTTTGTGTAATTAGAAACTTAAGACATATAGAAACATTTTTTAGAAGAACATATTACCTAAAAACCTCATTTTCTATGTCAAAGTGGCCATACAAAACTGACCTAAAAATCTGTCCTGAGAAAAGCTGGAAATTAAGTGCAGTCGTGCATCACCCCATTTTTAGCCCAAACATGAATTTTTCCTTACCCAAGTGCTACTGAATCTCCTCCAAAACTCTTTCTAATATCACTAAAATTTAGCAAACCTAGTTATTAGGGTAAAATGAGACTCATGCTTATAATGAGTAATTACTTAAATGCTTTTATTGATGCATTACTGCAAAGCATTATATTCATAAGGCATATTAAGTTTATTCAAGCGTGAATGAACACTTTCAATTTGTGCATAAGGGAATAACTTCATATATTATACATTATTTCTCTTAAATGTTGCTCTGAAATGTGATATGATTTGCTTTAACTTGCCAAGTCCTAGTTGTGGGTAAATAGGCATGCCTAGAAAGGTCTACAACTGTTTCTGTTCTTAGACACTACGATGTCTTCTGTTTTAAAGACTTAAGTCTCTTCTTTTTCTATAGATACCAATCATAAGTATCTTCTGTTTTGTTTCCGTTACCCATTTCTGAAAAGATTAGCAAGCAATTTTGTATGTATTTTGATATTTGTTCTATTTTGATGCAATGAATAGTCATATTACTCTCTGATTTGAATAATCAAAGGTTGCTGTATGATATGTCATGATTCATTTGCATGTAAATGTTAGACGACTGTAGGAAGCAGTTGTCATCTTGTATCTTGCTTTATTTAATTTCCCACTAAGCTATATGCTTAGCATGGTAGTTTTTCCTCCGTGTAAGTCTTGATAAAAAGGGTTAAGGCTGAAACAACAGCAATGGCCAAAGAAAGACGTATTATGTTTTGGGAGATTTTTTGCTTAAGCTTTGAGTTGTATTCAATATTATAAGACATTTTTTGTAGTTTGTGTAAATGGCTTGTAATAACCATAACATAAGATGGGTTTGATTTTAAGGCATGGAATTGATAAATATAATGTGTATATTTGTGTCCTTTTTACAATTCAAGGACATATGAAATGTGATATATGTTTGTCTTATTTTCTGGGGATTGTTGAAATGTCTTGGTTGGTTTTAGGTTTGTTTTGTGTGGCATTCGTAAATTCTTCTAGGGGGTATTAAGGTGTTACGCATTGCCCATTCCGAAGAAGCCTTGGGAGAGTATTTCAATGGATTTCAACATATACCTACCAAAATTTGGGGGATGTAACAACATCTTAGTAGTGGTGGATCGATTTAGCATGTATGGAGTGTTCATCCCAATACTTACAAAATTCATAGCCGAGGATGTGGCATGCCTATTCTTGCGAAATGTAGTGAAGTATTGGGGCATACCAAAGACGATAGTGAGCGATTGAGATACTCACTTCACCGGGAGGTTTTGGATGGAGTTGTTTAGGCTATTAAAGTCCAAACTTAACTTCTTTACAAGCTATCATCTTCAAACCAATGGCCAAACTAAGAGGGTGAATGCATTATTAAAGTTATTTTTGAGACCTTATATGAGTGCCAATCAACACGATTGGGTAAAGTTGCTTAATGTTGCCCAATTTTCATATAATTTGGAAAAGAGTGAGTCGACGGGAGCTTGTCCATTCGAGATCGCCACGGGGCAACAACTAATGGCTCCTCATACTTTGGCAATTGGGTATAAGGGTCCAAGTCCTGCCAAATTCAAGTTTCCCAAAGGTTGGCATAAAAAACCCGACATGGCACGAGCATACTTGGCAAGAGCTGCCAAGCGAATGAAGAAATAGGTCGATACTAAGAGGAGATACTTGGAGTTCGAGGAAGGAGACTTAGTAATGGTGAAGCTCCTTCCTTATTAAAGTTGACTGTTCGCCAAGGTGTACAAGGGGCTAGTAAGGCAATATGAGGGTCCTTTTGCCATAGAAAAAAGAGTTGGCAAACTAGCCTATCATTTGACATTACCCTCACATTTGGAGATTCATTCCGTTTTTTATATGAGCTTATTAAAGTCGTATCATTCCGATAAAGAGGAGTTGAGTAGGGGTGAGTCAAGGAGAGCACCCACGACCATCACTACTTCTCACGAGCGCGAGATAGAGGAAATTTTTAGGCATTGTGTATATCGAGGAGGGGTTCCTATCCAAGATATGTAAAGTACTTTATGAAATGGAAGGGATTACCTGATAGTGAGGCAAGTTGGGAGCATGAGCTCACATTATAGGCCTACAAGAATATGACCGTGGCCTACAAGGAGGACGTGACGAGAGTGTAGCCAGAATGAGTGGGGAAGAATGTCACGTTCTGCATGTTTTAAAGCCCACAAGATGAGGTTTGGGTCCAAAAGAGTCTTTTACAGCATGTTGGAATCTTCAGTAAGATTCTGGAAGCTTTTGAATATAGTAAAAGCTTATAGAAGACCCTGGAAGCTTTTAGAACATGGTAGAAGACTATGGAAGCTTGTGAAAGCTTATGGAATATTGTGGAACAATATGGAACATTATAGAAGCTTGTAGAATGTTGTAGATATACACTTAACGTATATAAAATATGTAGAGTAGTGTAGAGAATTCCAGATGGTGATTGTGAGCCCTTGGATCAAATGAATCCTAGTCATCCATTAAGGAAGTGAAAGGCTATAAATACCCAAGAGACTTTATTTGTAACATGCATAGAAGTTCTTAGCCATTATCTTGTAAATGCTTTCTTGAGCAATAGAAGCATTATCCAAGTTTTCTCATTCTTGTTTTTATTTTATCTTTTCTAACTTGTGCTATCTTTGTTTCTAACATTTGAGGGAGGCTGACTTAGTTGCGAGACGTACAACTAAGTGTCGCACGGTTCGTTGGTAACAGACCAAGTCCATGACACCATGCAATCTTAAAATCCAAATGTAGCAATAGAATTAGGGCGAGTCTAATAAAGTCCCTTTTTAGGATCCAAGCCCTTTCAGCTATCTAGGCGGAACAAGTTTGTCTACTGCTATTGCTAGACTCAAATATATAATAATATCTGATTCCTAAGTTTGATAAGAACACATTCAGTGATCATAGGAATAACCTAAGAATTATGAGTTATTCTTTGCCTATCATTTCCATTTATTTTGGTTATATTAAAATAAGTTATAATTGCTAAATTCTAAAAGATTATAATTATTATTTAATCAAAGAAGAATTAAAAAGTTAAGATGATTCCCTTTTTATTTCATAACAATAGTCATATGCATATGAGTTTTAACAAATTATTATTTTTCTATTGAATGATCCAAAAGTAAAGAAAGTTAAGACCAACTTCTTATATATAGCTAAATTTATTACTCCCCTGCTGTCTAATAATGCTTTGGTTCTATGGTGTAGTGGTTAGCACTCTGGACTTTGAATCCAGCGACCTGGGTTCGACTCCCGGTAGGACCTCTTCTTGTTATTGAGTAACTAAACCAAACAGTCCATCCGCACGAATTCACAAGCACGTACAGCTTTTTTTTGTTTTTTTTTAATGGATTAACACAAAACTTTTTCTTTAAACACCCCGCAAAAGCCAGGTTAGTTCATGAATGTGCATACGCACGTAGAAGCCGCCGCCAAAATGAAAGATCAAATAGCGAAGAAAGAAAAAAGGTGGCAACAGCCAACCTGAAAATGCCAAGCGAGTAATCGCAGCAGTGACAAAAGCAGGAAAATCTCAAGTTTTGTGATTACAAGAAAGCAGCATTATCTGTGGACTCGTCTGAAGATGCACTAAAGAAGACAACATTAAAAACTTGTAAACGTACAATTCAACACCTCGTAAGTTGAAGAAAGAACAAAACCCGTAATAATTACTATTTACTAATTTGCTTTAGTTGACCGTTTCTCCGCGATGACTTATTAACGTAACTGAAGTATGACCCACGGTGGTGGTTGGCCGTTGGCCAGATCCGACGTATCGTGGCCGTGAATAATTATGAATATTATTTTTGATCCTGACCCTGTTCAAATTTCAACAGTAATTCAAATAAAAAAAGTCAAATTCGAAAAAGGCCTTTTCTTTTCCTCTATTATTGAGAAAGTAGCCGCCTTTATTTGCTTTTGATCTGGGCCACTTTTTGGGGTTTTGCTTATTGGTTTTATTTTCATTTTTCCTATTTGGGTTTTTTTTTTTTTGAGTTGATATTGTGAAGTGAATAGTTGACTCCGTCTGTTTGTTGGGCGTTGAAATTTGGAATTTCAGGGGAAAAGGGTCGCTTTTGTACGGAGAAAAGAGATGAGGGAGATGTGTGTGGTGCCGCCTCCGCCACCTCCGCCTCCTGATTCGTCTGCCGGAGCTGATTCGGCCGCTGGAGAAGACGATGGGACGGATCGGCACAGGATTTACCAAGACTGGAAAGGCAGTAACGTAAGCTACTCACTTACTTTCAATTGATCTGTTGTACCGCTTAATTTGATCAATCAGAAATGAAAAGGAAAGGTGATAGCTCATTTTAGGCTTGTGCTACGGGGTTTTGGTTGATGAAAGCGTGATTATTGACTTGGGGTTTTGGAATATGGGCACTAGGGTTCGTCTTAAGTTTGGTGTTTTAGTGGTCAGAAGGGAATTGGGCAAGTAAAGGTAGGACTTTTGGAGGTAGGATATGAGAGCTTTGAGCTTCTTACAACGGTTTTGCTGGTTAATTGGCCGAGAATTTTGCAGTTAGTGGGTGATTGTGAAGTGGATTCAGATCGATGTTTTAATTGAGTGACTCAATTCATCTTGTTCCTTGAGAGATCCTCACAAGGTTCTAGTTAGGGTGGTGATTTTTCTACTTCTGTAGTCTTTCTAGGGGTGTTATTCGTTTTGGCTTTTCCGTACAGAAATATTTCTTTTTGCGGTATGCTTAACGCGTTCCTGTCTTTCATCTATTTCTTTCTATTTGTAGTGTTTTACTTTTCTCGTAAGTAAGCCATATGATCAGTCCCAGAGATTCTATTTACTTGACAAGTTCTATAGTAACCAAGGCTTCGCCTTCTGTTGCACAACACTGAAGATGTACCATACTTTTGCTTTAACTTTCCTACTCGAATAATTCACAAATGTCACGATTCTGCTACAATGTCAGTGATAAGAACAGATTTTCATACTTAAATACAAAGTCATGGACAAAATTTAGTGTTTGTTGAGTGAAGTATCCACTGAGTGGATGGAAGAACTTCAGTTTTCACTTATTCAAGCATTTAGACAGACCACTGTGGCCACAACGAAAGGAAATATTGCGCGAATTGTTATAGGATTAGGCAAAGTATTACCTTTCTGTTGCATCTTATATCATTTGATTCTGTTAGTAATTCAGCATTTTGTTCTATTTGCTTCCTCATCTGGGTTAGGTAATAATTGTCTAATATCATTTGTTTGCAGATATTCTTACTTCACGGGAGGCTTATATTTGGACCGGATGCAAGATCACTTTTATTGACATTATTCCTTATTGTAGCCCCCGTTGTTGTTTTCTGTGTCTTCGTAGCAAGAAAGCTTATGGATGATTTCCATCATCACCTGGGGATATCAATAGTAGTAGTTGTTGTCGTCCTGACATTCTTAGTAAGTTATGCTAATGACCTTCTCACTGTTATGCTAATGACAGGAAAATCCCATTTTCTGCTTTATTCCATAACTAATGAACGCATGTACTTTTCAGGATTTGATCTTTCTTCTGCTAACCTCAGGAAGAGATCCTGGTATAATACCTCGCAATGCTCATCCTCCAGAACCAGAAGCTTATGGAGGACAAACTGAGTTTATACCTGGCCAAACACCACCTCTCCGGTTGCCCCGAACAAAAGATGTTCTTGTCAATGGGATAGTTGTCAAGACCAAGTACTGTGACACCTGCATGCTTTATCGACCTCCTCGTTGTTCTCACTGTTCAATTTGCAACAACTGTGTGGAAAAATTTGACCATCATTGTCCTTGGGTTGGTCAATGCATAGGAGTGGTAATAGTTATTTTCTGCATAATAGTAGTCTCATTCTCTGCATTTAGTTATTACATTTCTATGGCAATCCTGTAAGGAAACCTGCAATTTTTATCATCCTCATTTTGGGTATAGAATTTAACCTGAAGGATGATATATGTTTACCATTGCACCAGGAAATGCAGGAGCATGGCTTTCAATTTCTATATCTCATTGAACGTTTAAAGTAGTTATAACTTTCTTCTAATCCGTGGGTGCAGCGGAATTATCGATTCTTCTTCATGTTTGTCTTCTCTTCAACTATCCTTTGCATATATGTTCATGCATTTTGCTGGGTCTACGTCACCAGAATCATGAATGGGGAGAGCACTTCAATTTGGAAAGCGATGATTAAGACTCCTGCTTCTATTGCATTATTAATTTACAGCTTCATTTCAGTATGGTTTGTTGGTGGCCTCAGTGTCTTCCATTTGTATCTCATCAGTAAAAACCAGGTAAGAAATAGTCTTGGTGATTGAAACCTATAGCCATCTCCTTTTGTTGTACTGCGCCAAAAATAACACAGGTTTATAAGCTGATACTGAAGTTATTCCCAACAATTTAGATTTTCTGAAACAGTTTTTGGGTGTGTTTTTGACAGTCCACATATGAGAACTTTAGATACCGTTATGACGGACTATCTAACCCATTTGACCGGGGCATTATCAAGAATTTCAAGGATGTATTTTTCACCAGTATTCCTCCATCCAAGAACACCTTCAGGGCCAAAGTTCCAAAGAAGCCTCAAATTTCAGGTAGGGCAATTGGTGAGAGTTTCCTGAACTCAAAAAGAGAAAAGTCAATAGGTGACTTAGAGAGGGGATTGAAGCCAGAATGGGATGAATCTATGCAAGAATTGGAGAATAATTCAGTTTGTAGTGACGACAATGCAATCGAGGGTGTCCGATTTGATGATGTCTCTCCAGACTTAAGTAGGATCCTTCCACCACAGGGCATGGAAAGTCGGAGTGTCATACACTCGAGGCGTTCTAGCTTGGGAAGGATAAGTGGAAACTGGGAATTGTCTTATGATGTTCCTGCTTTAATCACTGGGGTTGAATCCAACCAGGTCTCAGATGGAAGTGGTCGGAACTTTAAGTCCAAAAGCCAAAGGTCAGAGGCGAGCACAAGAACATGACAGAAGGAAAACAAGAAATTATAATTTAAGCCACAAGAGAAATCAAAAGAATGCATGTCTGATTGTCCAATGTGTAGTGATCTTCTCTGGCAATCAATTATTTTGTTTTCTTTTTCACTTGTTTGGTTAAAATCCCTTGTACTTATATGCTTCCCATCATTATTGTGTATAGGATCTTGTAAGTCCTCGTTGCCCTAGCTTCTGGGATACTGTAATTGATGCAAAAGTGAATTTGCACCACCACATCACGAGTCTTTAGTTCAAGTGCTTGTATTGTGTATGCAGAACTATATAAGCTTTTAAAATCTGAGGCTGCTTTTCAATTAGATATGTGATAGGCGCTCTTCCCTCAAATTTTCATTTTTGAAAAGTCTGACGCTTCCTGTTATGACTCCAGTCAATTGTTAGTTCTGTTTGTTGATTCTTTCTTAGTCGTCTATTCTCATCCCCATCCCCAATAAAAACCTAAATACTACAATCAGATTCAATCTGTTTTTCATTCTTTTCCTTTCCAATAATAGATAGTGACATACAGCAACTCAGAAACCTGCCAATGGGAGTTCTGTTCTTTTAGTACTCCTTGGTTTCTGCATAGCAGCAGTTGCAACAGGAAAATTGATATTACTATGCTAACAATTACCGCATCCATACGAGCTATGAATTGTTTCTCCAGATAGAGAATATGTATCTCAAACTGCAATGGTCACCAATGGAATTCAAGATTAAGTAAATTCTCAATGTGTAAAGAAAAAGTTCTGATGAGGAGTAATCACAACCAATCTATAGATATCTGATCAAACAGCAAAATGAGCACTTCATCCAGCTATTACGTTCAACTCCTAGTTTCTAAGAACATAACCAATTTGCCATTACTCAAAGGCTAAAATAGATTAGACCGTGAGACATTTATGAAAGTATCAAAATCCACTTGAAAGCTAAATCATATCATTTCTCTGCCTCCAATAAACAGAGGAGCATTCCAAAATGTTATATATGTAGAACTAAACTGATGTAGGAAAAATACGAAATGACGCAAATTAACTTGCAGTCACATAACCAATATATCAGGGAATAATGATTCAATATTATCAATGCATAGACTGGAAACGCTTCATGATGATAAGACTCAAATCCATATACCGCTGCGCACAGTTGGAGAGGCACGAAGATTCACTTGAACTGAACTTGCTCCCGGGTGTACCAGTAATGCATTTATCCCAGCAGGCACTCGTTAGCTTCGCCACCATTTCATTAACCACAGCTTTTTCCTTCTCTTGCTGCACACAGATCAAGCATATCATTAAGAACCAGAAAATAAACAAAAAAAATCACACATATCACCATCATTAAACTACAACAGAAATTCATTTCCATTATGTTTTTACAATTAATTTCAATCCCAATCTTCCAGAATACCCAAAAAAAGAAAAAGTTATCCAAAGCTTTATTGCTTAATCATTCAACTACTTTAGAAACAAACTAACCAAGCAAACTACTCAAAACTTGACAAGCTCTCTTGCCCAATTAGTCAACTTTCTTTGAACAAAAGGGGGAAAAAAACAAAAACCCACAAAAAGTAAACCACATCAGCGACACCCAATAAACGAGATGCGATTATAGTCCCAAAAACACACTGATAACGACTTGTCAAATCATGCACATAATGTGTTTGATAGGCAGCAAAACAGCAAGAAAAAGAATTCGAAACAAGCAAGGAAAGATCAAACTAAAGCAACCAAACACAGGAGACGAGGGATTGAACTAACGGTAAGGAATCTCTGCAACTCATCGGAACTTAGTGCTGAAGGATCCATTGTTCGTTCTAAACTTGTTTCATCGGTTGCCGAAACCCTTTGTCAATAAACCCTAGACAAAACCCATGAAAACGACGCCGAATTATAAGGCCCAGTTAAGTTCTCAAGTTGAATTTTATGGACCTACAAGCCCAAAAAGCCATTGATTGATCACTATTTCGTACTTTATAATACAATAAAAGCCAATAACAAATAAGATATTTCATAAAAGAAAAAATATTTTAAAAGAATAGCATACTAAATAAATAAATGTAGGTGCAAAGTTAAAAGAGGATATAAAAGAGGAAGCATATAAAATGTACCTATATGATTTCTTAAACATTAAGCATTACCTTTGACATGCATGCCATGATGATTTATTAAATCTACAAATTTGAAGATGATTATTGGAGGATCATTTGCAAGATACTTGCCCATAAAAGAAGTGATCCTTTAAACTTATGAAAGTAGATACGATTGAGCTATTAACTAAAATAATAATAACAATGAAAAACAATGTTTTAAAAATCGAACCAGAAGTTAAATTGGTAAGATAAACGGTTTAAGGTTTAATGTTTAAAATATGCAATCAGTACTAGACCGTTATAAAATTCACTAAATATTAAATAAAATTAAAAATTTTGAAATATGATTGAAAGAGGTTTTCCTTACTTATAAAAAGATTTGAAGTTTAATTAAAATAAGAAATTATTAAATAAAAATTAACTAATTTATTTTAGTTTATAAGAACTTAATAATTTATAAAAATTTATCAATTAATTAATAAATTGATCGATTTTTAATAACAAAATTATTAAAATAAATTGAATGAAAATTTTAAACGATGCAAAGTTTTTACAGTTGAATCTTTTAATCATAAATCAAGACATTTGGGCCACTTAGCTTATTACATATGTATCTCTTTAAAATTTTATCATTTTTAATGTATATTGAGTAAATTGTTAGCATAAGTCAATCACTTAAAATTAAATAATGATTCTAAGTCGACAACTCACAATTAAATATAAAATTTATTCTAAATAACAATTACAAAGTCTAATATGTCATGTCATGTCATTCATTTATGATTATTAAATAATTAACTATTTATGTTTGCACTAAGTACTTGATAGACAATGCTTTAGAACTAACATTCAATTTAAAACATATAAAAACTTTAAGTTAAAACATGTGGGAACCTTAGAACTAATTTTGCTTAACATATACTTATTAGTTATTGAAATAGTCTCTCTATCTGATAAAGATAAGACTATGTATTACTGAACTTTTCTAAACCTTACATTTTGGCGATATTTTTATTAAATATTGTGGTTGTTATTGTTGTTGTTGTATATACTGTTTATTAATTTACATGTGATATTTACTGACATATTTGGAATATTATTCGTTCCAAGTAAAAAATAATTTTTTTCATATCAACTAGTTACTGATTTTTCATTATTATGAATTTTTTTCATTTTTCAATTGTTTAGGTTAAATTAAGTGAAATTTAAGTTTTTACATTTTCATCAACAGGAAAATATTAATATGAGGCAGAAAGTGGGAATCCTAAATAAGGTTGAAGATTTCAGAAATCATAATTAAAAAATCAAACTTGTACGGGACAAAGTATACTGATTTCTATTGGATAATGTTGAATTTCAGATTTCATAGCCATTGTTGTTTCCGAACACAAGTATGATTAAAATATATGTATGTGAAATTCAAGTGGTTGACTCTATTATAGAAAATCGAAAATTTTGCACCTTTTCTTCATTGAATTTTCAGAAAGAGTACTCAAAAAGAAAATTTGATCATGGGACTATCTCTATAGTTCACAAAACGAAACTTCTACTTAATACATTAAAAAAAGAAGGCATAAAAAGAAGGAATCCACTATCGTATAAGAGACCTAAAAAGGGGTAGGATAGGATACCCACTCATGTTTTGCACCTATAAGAAAAGGAAAAAACGCACACAAGCATATGAATATGAATATTACACATAAAAATATCAGGAAAGTTAAAGGCTTTTGTTGCTCTTGTCTCAAGCAAAGCTATGACTCGTGCACAAGCTTCGGTAGAGGAGCTCTCAATCAGCATTACATGGAAAGAATAAAAGCAACATCTTCGCAGTGAAGGAAAGTACCAATGCACGTCCTATTTAGGAAACTATATCTACCTACTTCTTTGACCTTTTAACCATTTTAATGGCTGCTGCGTTACTTTACATCTTGAAAGAATTTCTTTTTCTTTCTTCTTTTCGTATGGTCTTTTATCCAAATTAAGTAAAAAAATGGTTTGGAAAGACTCGTGCAAAGAAAGAAGGATTGTTCTGCGTCATATAAGTTGAGGGAGGCACAACACTTACTGCATAATTTGTTCATAGTTTATTCTTAAACACTCTGTAAAGTCAAGACTCATCATGCGAAGTTAGGTTAATGAAATTTGGTAAAAAGAAAAAACAAGAAGACCGATATTTTGCTTTAATCTAAAGTTCAGAACGAGCCACCATAGAGTAAAAGAAAGTTATGATCAAGTGGAAGAAAAGGAGAAGCATATTGAATCATTTTGTTATTTGATCACTTGGAAGGCTCATCCTCAAGAATCACTATCCCCCAATGAACAAAAAAGGGCTTTGGACCATGGAATTTATGAGTCTTATTAATGTGCCCATGGTCCCTTCAAGGAATATTATTAAGGGTATAGAAGATATAAATTTACTTTATTCATTTTTTAAAGATATTTTTGGCATTAAAATATTAATTAATATTTGAATATTTAATTAAAATCATTATTAAATTTGAATAAGGGTTGCGTCACGACTACGAATCTCCAAACGTTAAAGAGTTTCGGCCGTACGTTATGGGGCCTTTCGGGGCCCGCATCGGCGCGGGGGTATATTTGTCTCTGAAAGATAAGGGATAAGTGAATTTGGTGTCTGTTACCTTCAACTCGAGGTTTGGATAGCTCAATAGTAATGAAATTCAGTAAAAAGATATTTTGATATTTTTAATGACACAAGATGTTTTAAGATAATTTAAAATAATAAAAATATTTTATAAAATAAATAAAATATAATGTTTTAAAAATTGAACCAAAAGTTAAATCGGTAAGATAAGATATTTAATATTTAAAAGGTTTAGATAGTATTAGACCGTCATAAAATTAATTAAAGGTTAAATAAAATTAAAGAATTTAAAATATGATTGAAAGAGATTGTCCTTGTCTATAATATTTAAAGTTGAATTGAAAAAAGAGATTATTAAATAAAAATTAATTGATTTATTTTAGTTTAAAAAATTATTAATTTACAAAAATTTATTAATTAATTAATAAACTAAATATTTTTTAACAAAAAGAGATATTAAAGTAAATCGAACTGAAAAGTTAAACAATTTCGGCAAATCAGATAGATTTTTTAATTGTTGAAAAAAATGAGATCTTTTTAAAATATTATTAATTAAGTTGAATAGTGAATAGGAAGTTGAAAGTGAGTTTATGATCCGCCAAAACTCAGTTAGAAACAGATTAGTGTGTGAAGTGTCTGAACCGGCACAGAAGTCACATTTTTCGGGACCTTTCAGACGAAAAGTGTATAATAATGCTTCTTTTGCCGCTTCTTCTTACCGCTGTTTTGCGTTCACAATCTGTGATAGAATTTTGAAGCCTCTGGGAAATGAAGGTTTATGTCTCTAGTGCTTGTTCCTTTTTGACAAATACACGCATCAGTGCTATCCAAGTTATGTCATTAGTTGTGTTGCGTAAAATGCTATGCAAATCCCAAGTCCTAAAACTTCTTGAAGATTCTTCAAATTCATGGTCATATAAGAGACAGCAGAACCGGCAAAACGTGGTAGTGCGTATGTCCAAACCTTTGTTTTAATGGAGTTTCGTGTATGGTACTAGTGTTGGTCTCGATTATATATCAGTTCCCGTCATTTGGTCACAAACTCCTTCTACCTAATTCTAGAACTTGATCATTGTCTAGTTATAAATTATGGAACGTAGTAATAACTTAAAATCAAATGATAATTTGGATTTAAACAAATTAGATTTAAATAATGGAACCTGACTTTGTAGAAGGTGTTGAAAGGTTCAGGTGACTTGCATTCAAGAACTTAAGTCCTACCAGTTGAGCTATCCTTTCGGGGCAATTCGTGGAAGTTCAGAAAATGAAAAGACTTGTCCGTACGATTTGCTTGTGTTCAAGACCTCTTTAGTGTAAATGTCACGATTATGGAATTGTATGGATAGAAAACTCTTGCACTTGGGTGGGAGCAAGAACTTGAAAGGATGATAAAGAAATATAGTTTACGTACAAACCTACTGCGAGACTAAGACACCACACTAAATCTTTAATATTCTAGAAATCATCATAGAGCATATATGGTTTAAATGAAGAAAGAAAAAAAGGGTGTTAACCAAAGTTATCTTTAGTTTAGTCTCTTTTCTTTCATTATTCGTTTCGGTAGTCATTTGTCAAAATAAGATCTTTCTTTGGATCCACACGCTTCATGTTCCCTATAAATTCTTGCTTCTCAGCATCACCATCACTCTAAAGAACCCTATCTTTTCTCTCGTTTCTCCTGGTCTGGTTCCTTCAGTACTTTCATTTACCTGACCTTTGAGTTTTCACAGGCTAATTGAGGTAGGATTTTTAGATGGACAAGTTCAACTTTGTTAGAGATGGAACCATCAGATTGCCTCCTGGTTTTCGTTTCCAACCAACAGATGAAGAACTGGTCTTTCAATACCTTAAATGCAAGGTCCTTTCATGGCCGTTGCCAGCTTCTATCATACCAGAGATCAACGTGTGCAAACATGATCCATGGGATTTGCCAGGTAGGTTGGAATGAAAAATTTTCTAAAACTTGAACAGTTTTTGTATGCCTGTGAATTGTTTTATTACAGCGTGTCTCGGGTATTATAGGTGATTTGGAACAAGAGAGATACTTTTTCAGCTACAAAGAGGCCAAGTACCCTAATGGGAACCGAATCAACAGAGCCACGGGTTCTGGGTTTTGGAAGGCGACCGGGGTCGACAAAAGAATCGTTCCTCCAAGCAGGAACATTGACGTTGTGGGAATGAAGAAGACTCTCGTTTTCTACAGTGGCAAGCCTCCAAATGGTTGTAGAACTGATTGGATCATGCATGAATATCGTCTTGTTCGTGTGGAATCAACCCCTTCTCATAACGAACATACAAAGAGCTCACTCCAGGCATGTTTACTAGAAACTACATTACAATGTGTGATCTCAAAGATCAGATCTTTATTTTTACTTGTTCTAATGCAGAATTCCTTTAGCCAACTGGAAAAATGGGTTCTCTGTCGCGTGTTTCCCAAAAGAAGAAACGCAGTACAACAAACAGGCTACGAGGTTGTCCAGATATGTAAAGACAACCAGATCAAGCTCGATGTCGTTGTGACAAAGCCTGTATTTTTCGACTTCTTGGCAAGAAACGACGCTCCTTTTCCATGTTCCTCGTCGTCGTCGAGCTCTAGCAATATCACAGAGGCCTTCTTATCATCAGCTGCTGATGATGATCACGAAGAGAGTAGTAACACCCACCATTAACGTCACTCTTCATATCGCGACCAAAGAGCCATAGCATCATGCTTATATACTCTCATCATGTACTCTCTCGGACATTTTCAGTGTAGGAAACGGATACGACTCGAGAAAGCGTAAGCATTTCCCATGCAAAAGGAAAGTAGTATTATCACTTTGAAGTGGGCAATAGCTGCTCTTCAGGCTTGTACAAGTTGTCAATATTTGAAGTTCAGGTTTTTGGGTCAGTACTCAGTACTTCGATACTGTAACACCAATAAAATTATCCATGGCTCAATGTTCTTTCGTAGAAAGAAAGCTGATCAATCTTCAATAAGTTCAAATATCAGCTAAGTTGTTCTTTTTGTATATTTCCATAATCATAGTTGTTTTGATGCGATGACTAAAATCTTCGTTGATTTTCCGTTTCAAATTTTTTAATTTTTCGTTTTGATTTAAATTTTCTGGATTGATTTACTTGTAGTGCGTAACACTAGCCTTAATTACACATTCGAATCAATCGTGAAAGGGAAAACAAAAAATATAAAAAATATCTTATTTCGGTTCTACAACTTTAAACAAGCTTTATGAAGCCAAGATGAGTGTTATTCCACCGACATCTTTACGAGAGTTGTTTATTGAGATATAGCTAACGTCTTTCTGTAGCTTTCTTAATACGTAAATTTCTGAATGAGTCAGAATATCTGTATGTTCACGATTTGCTTAAGCAGTTATAAGAAACCTTAACCAATTTATAACATCCATATCGGTCTTTCTATCACAGGTTCAATACAAATTTGGTTCATACTGACTAGCATCTATTTTTTTTACTGAATTTGAGCCTACCAACCCATACCCTTTATTTGGTCACTTTATTATTTTTATCTAGATCAAAGTTGATTAGCTTAACCGATAAGTTATTAAAACTGTTAAAACGCAATTAATTATTGTCCATTCCATAGGAAAATATCTAACATTATTTTAATAACTTTTATTGTTAAAAATTTATTTATTTATTTATTTATTGGTCAATTTTTATTAATTAATAAGTTCCTATAAATTAAAATAAATAAATCAATTTTTATTTAATAATATCTTTTTTAATTAAACTTCCAATTGTAAGGACAATCTCTTTCAATAATATTTCAAATTCGTTAGTTTTATTAATTAATAAGTTCTTATAAAATAAAATAATCTATTAATTTTTATTTAAAAATTTCTTTTTTAATTAAAATTCAAGCCCTTTTAATCATATTTAAAATTCTTTAATTTTATTCAATCTTTAATTAGTTTTATATCAATTTAATACTGTCAAACTTTTTAAACTTTAAATCTCTTGTTTTATTTGTTTACCTTTCAATCTGGTTTTTAAAACAATAGTTTTTTTAATATTTCATGAAGGAGATTAAAATAAGAACAAAGAAGTGAGCAATGTATTAATAAATTATCTAAAGATACCAAATACAAGATTAAGAATATATACGTGCAAGGTGCAAATGGGGATCATTATATCTTCTTTCTATTCTTTTTTGGACCAATTATGAAAAGTTAAATTCTTTTTTTTAAAATCAGTGCCTTTTGTTGGGATTTTTCTGTACTTTACTAAAAAAAGTGGATACTCGTAGGTGTCACAAAGCATAGGGAACAAAGTAAATGCGTTTCCATGAAGCAGAGTCTGTGAGTCAACCAAGTACTGAGGTTGTATCGTGGCATTATCTTTCATTTGTTAGTGTTGATTTCACGTTGTTTTTCTTCTTCCTAAGTAGATAAAGAAGACAAAATCAGAATAAATGAATGGTGAATTGCATAAGCATAAGCATAAGAATACATGAAATCGTTTTAGGATACACTACAAGAAAACAGTATAATTTGCGATGTTTAAAAAATATCACAAAATCTCAAAAAACGTCGCAGATTACAATTTGCAACGTTTTAAAAAATATTACGAAAAATGTCGCAGAATGTGATGCAGGTAAAGAATTTCTGTGACGTTTTCCGTAAAACATCATGGAAAACACTAATATTCCGCGACGTTTTTAAAAACGTCACGGAAAGATTAGCCTTTTTGCGATGTTTTCTTGAAACATCGCAGAATGTATCCTTTCGCGACATTTTTAAAAACGTCGCGAATTACTTTCCGTGACATTAACAGGAAATGTTGCAAACGGTGTCTTCGACATTCCGCAACGTTTTTATAAAAGACGTCGCAGAATGTTAAAAAAACGTCGCCAATATATTTTTAATTTATTTTTTCATTTTTCGAAAATAATTTTAATTTAATAATTTTCAATTTTAATAATTATTTTTAAAATAAAATTTTTTAGAAACTTATTTGTTTAATAACAATTTAATATTATTTATGAATTTTATTAATTTAATTCTTTAATTTTTTAGTATATCATTAATTTTAATAATTATTCATGTATCACAAGAATTTCATATGTGCAGACAATTTATTATTTAATTGCAATTCGCAAACATCTCATAATACACTAATTATTATAAAAAGAACATCATAAGTTTATAATATAGTAATATGAGTATATATATCTAATCTAAACAAATATTATGTGTAGAACATAAAAGTTCCAAGAGCTTTTTTTGTTGTTCGACTTCGGTAGTTAATTGATCCTGCATTTGTTCAACGTTTTTATTCAATTCATCGACTTGAGACTGTAACTCCTGATTAACCTTCTTCGACTCCTCTAGTTCGTCTCGAAGTCTCTTTCTGACCGGAGTCTCCCTTGTGGTCGAGCCCCAACTCCCATGCCAACAACATAATCAGATTTGGTGCCTAAGACTTTGTCGTACACTTCATCCACTGTCATCGGATGACCTTGTTCGATTGAATCTGCCAATTCCTTGCATATTAATTCCTAAAAAATTAAGAATTAATTAGATACTAAAATTTATAAATACTTAAAAATATTTGTAAATGAACTATATACTCACCCATTTTTCTCTGAATTCAGTAGTTGTCCATTGACCTTTACTCTCATCATAATGAGTGTGATACCATAGCTTCATCTGGTCACACTCTTCTCCATCTTCATCACTCTGTTATATTGAAATATATTATTATTAATATTTATTATAAATTTTGAAATGTTAATCAAAGTAAAATATAATTAAAAAGATAATAACTTAAAATCTCATGCCGTATAGCTACAAAGGCTTTGGAGTAAGAGTTTGGTTGACATTTGACCTGACTCCTAGCTAATTTGACTTTTTGACTTTTTTTCCTAACCATAAACGTAACAAAATCTATTATAACATCTATAAATCACAATTCATAATTCAAAAATATAATCAGTTGTCAATAAAGTTGTGAAATTAAGTTTTGTGATCAAATTAACTAACCTTTATAACTGATTGCTCCCAATATTTGCATAAATCCATCCACTCTGCCACTGTCACATTATGTGACTTAACATCCTTTCCGTGCTTGGTATAATGCTTTTTAAAATGAAATCTTAGATCTTAAAGAAAAAACTTCTTGATAGCATCATGTACATTGTTGTCTGTCCTCATTCCATTGACTTCCAACTTTTGCTGCAAAAGATTATAAATTATTGGTCGAAGCTTTAGGCATATGAAAAACACGCATAAATTAGATAGTTTTATAATACTTGCATCTAACTTATCAAATGCAATGTCCAACTCCTTATTAGTTATTTTTTCCATTTTGTTCTTACAAGTAAGGAAGTTCAGGATACCACACCAATCTCACTCGATAATTTGGCAGACTATATAGAGTTGGTTGGTCTTCTTTCAGCGGGGGAGATCTCTATCTCTAATCTCTTACCTATCACCTTATTAATCTTTGCCAATCCGTGTCTTTTTGTGACACCCCTTGTCTTTTTCAGATCAGTCGTGTATCCTAAAAATAGCAAAGGAATATTTTACAATTAACATATAATATACTCTTAATTTTTTAGATTAACAAAATTATTAAATTTATATATTTCACTAATGTGATGTGAAAGATCATACCTACAGTGCTTGCAGAGGCAGCACTAACACTGGGATGAATAATGTCATTTACTGGTGACTGATTATAAGAAGCTGGAGGCATCTCTTGAGAAGTTGATGAAGAACAAATATTGCGTCGCATATTTGTAAGTTGTACATACTTATCTCTAGGATGAGTAATAGGCGCAGATGTGACATCTCTTGGTGTTGGAGTAGGCTCACAAGGTAAAGGTGTGTGATATTCTGCCTGTGTAGGAGCAGATGGCTCATCAACTATACTTCCAAGAAGCTAATGGTACCGCGATTACAGTTATGTTAGTACTAAGCTGCTTGGTGCAGCCTTATTCTTCTTCTTGGGTAAACCAGGTCCATGTGAATCACCTGCATTTTTACATGAATTTTACTGTAATTTATAATATTGTAGCATAGTATGCAACATCCCACTACCATAGGGTACATACCCAAACTTTTAGGAACGTAACCTACGATAATGGTATGTTGGAGCAATAACAAATCCAACTTACACATGGCATCATCTAACATACTCGAAAATCACAAAATTTTTTGAAACATTCACTTCATTCATTTATAAAGCTTACACTGTTTCCATTAGACAAATATTTACAAAACCTTATACAGGTTCTAGCAAAACTACAAAAATAACAAAAACTATATTACTTCTGGTGTCAGCTAACAGACCTCTGAGCCATTTCTCTATCCAAAAGATTCCTTAAGTCCTGACTAAGGAACTAGGTCTCCTATCTCGTATCTGAAAAGCCACATTATAATTTTTGATGAGTTTTACAAACTCAATGAGTGAACCATCATTGATGAATTCACCGGATTACATATACACATCATATATATCACAAATATTCATTCAGAAAATATAATTATTTTTCAGATACTCACACATCATGGCATAACATATGATCACTCATTACAGCTTTGCAAATCATTCATGAATTTCAATCTTATATGAATGTTATATGCATGAGACTCATATTTTTTCTTATTATTGTGACTGAGTGCCTATCACATACTTATACAAAGATTGGCCCATAGGGCTCAGTCAGAACAGAATCACGGAGCATACCTCTACGTGCAGAACATATATCACAGAGCAAAGCTCTACGTGGAAGTGCTTCAAACTAGCTACTCAAGTTACAACGCCTTTATCTGAGCAGGCATTTTATGAAATGCATCAAATACTAGATATGTCATATATCACAATCTTATACAAATGCTCAGACAAAGTTTTTCACAGTCATCGGAACTAAGTCCGACATTCAACTTTTGTTGAGAATCAAATGTCATTCAAAATTCATAGCAAAGTAAAACACTTCCAATACATACCCAACTATTAAACTTCGAGGACCTCAGGTTCACAATCCAGAAACAACACACAAACAGTTCAATACTATTGGAAGTTTAACAAATCAAATTAAATTCAAATCAAATCAATCCTAGGAAATCATCTAGGTTGACTCACAGTACGCTCCAAGAAGCTATTGCCTGGATGGTCCGACAATGTCTAACTGGCATCCGATGTGCTCCTCTAAAACATAAACAACACATTCACAAAGATCACATTTTTGCACAAATATACAAGTATTCTTTTATGCACATCAATGTATCGAAAATATGCACGATGCATGTTCAATGACAATCCCGGGTATCCTTCCATCAGTTTCTTCACAAAAAATCTCTCATATCAAAACTCATCTAAGTATAATTCATACTTAAGTTTATGCCTCACTAAACAGATGTCGGATTAAGATAATCTTATGACGATTTTAAAGAGGACTTTGAGATCTACCAATTTTGTGAAGACTTAAAGACAAATTCAATTGTTTTAAAGGGTCAAACACAGACCAGATGATAGCATTAGACAATAGTGTACAGAAGAAGAAGTTTCGGTCATATACATATGTTGCCACGTGTCACACCATAATTGGTCCGAAAATTAATTTACCAAAAATTTCAAAATATCTAAAATATTCCAAAATTGCCAAATCACATTTAATGCACTCCAATTACATCAACAATTTTTATTTATAAACTAATTTGCCCGAAAATGCCGAGGAATGCATGTACAATCATATGAATGTGCAAAATAAATGTGTATGTCACAATTAACTTATGGATAAGGTGTATTTTCCTAATTTCACAGAAATTTCTCATAATTATTTATTCTAGCCTTAACATGGGTAACGGGATGTTACATAGTAACCAAGAAAAACAGTAAGAAAGGCAATAGAAGTAGAATTTTCATCAAATATTACATTAATGTTTCATCAAACATCAACCACAACTTCTTTTTAAAAATGCTTCTTTCTACTTAGTAATTCTTCCATCTTATACGTCACTAAAGGAAGGGTAATTCATTTAAGTGTTTTGTTTTTTCTTGGAAGCATGAGAAATTAGCTACAAACATTACTTTGAATTTGATTGGAACCTAAAATTACTAAATTCAATATCTTTGGTCATCCCTATTCACAGCCATTCATTCCCAAAATTAAATGCATTCAAGAATGAGTTGTACTAAATAACCAGGAACTAGCTAGATTCCAAGGTCCCCATCCCCAACAAGAAGAATATAATAAATGTTAAAGCTTTTATGCTTCTGAGGTAATTATCTTGTCTCGTGCAGATGTTAATGTTAATGGTTTCTATGTTCTTTATACATTCTTGTATAATTTATATGCAGTACTGAATTCTTGCCGTCTAACCATATGACGTCATTTAAGAGAAAAGAGTTGAACATCAACTTGGTAATCAACCCCAAAGTAATTTCTAACAGAAAGATTTGTGTATTGAGTAGAGCATTCATTTTGTAATATTAAGGATGGGCATTATGTTTACTAGATATAGACATTTACGAAATTGAGCCACCCAGGGAGCAAGTTCAGTGTTATGAGGTGCTCTTGGATAAGTTAATGGCTCCTGGATGTACCTGTTTTGATAACACATAAGGGTTTTGAGGATTTTTTTATATCCACTCATCATCTCTACTTATCTCTTTCATTTTGGTATTAGCAAGTATGGTAAGTTATAGAGTAAAGAAAGCTTGTAATAGGTAGAGAGGGCCTAAATCATGTCAGTTATCAAATCAAAAGCTAGTAGTTCCTCCATTGCCAATCTGAGCTTTCATGCTCTAAAAAATGTTGGCCTTTAAATATTGCTTATGCATCCATTTTACTTACAAGGTCTTATGATCTTTAAACAATCTCGTATACTTTTTTAGCCATAAAAACCTTATTGGTGGTTTTAATAAATTTTATCCATATTTTATTAGTGGTTTTAAAAAAAACTATAAGAAGAGCCATATCTTTTGTATTTGAACTTCAATCATAATGTTGAACTTTCGTGTTAGTATTTCTTTCCTTTTCTTCTTTTGTGTTAGTTTGGTTTATTATTAATAAGGAGACTTAGGTGAAAAATGTTATCTGCCCAAAAACAAAATTAGAAGATGAAACAATTATTCAGGATCAATTTTTTTATATCATGGTCTTAATTGAAATATTATAATGATAAGTAGCAATTAAGACTATAACTACATTCTAATGATAGCATATAACTTAATGATTAGATTCAAAACAATGAGCAAACATTTCAAATATATTCTAAAATATCAAAGAATAACAGTACTCTCACTATAAATATTTTCATTTTTAGATTCACTGAATTTAATAAGGTAATACGAGAAAAGAACTTGAGGATTTAGTTCTACCATTAAACATGATGGTGATGCCAAATTCAGTGACTGGGTATGTAGACAGATCAAGATTAGAGAGAAACATGCATTTTACTAGAATCAATAATCCTCTTACAACCATCCAAAATTCAAGCATTCGATGGTTGCACCATTGTAGCCTAGCCAAGGCTACAGTTGCTGCATCAGTCAAACCTAAACGACCTCCAAGAATCACCTTAACAAGGCCTACCTCACAATTTTGTAACAGTACGAGAAGTCAGAATCTGTAATTCCACATAGCTTGGGAGTACTAAAACTTTAGAAAGACAGAACCTTTGAAGCAATCCAATTAGCAAAAACTCAATCTTAAACAGACCCATGGCAATTCACTACCTTGCAACCTGCAAATCGCGAGAAACTAAAAAAAGCCAACTCTTTAACATCATCTATTAAGCTCTCATCCCTCACATTCAGACTGGTATGAAACTAACTACTTTAAATAATTAGTCACCGCGTTCCTTCTCAAATCAATCCTCTTCACTTCAAAATTCTACGTAATAATTTGGAACCACCAACCCACAATGTGCTTTCACTACCAATCCCTCAAAATACATTAAAAAGATAGAGAGAAGACGAAAATACCTTGAAGAAATACGTCGAAGAAGATGTCCACAATGCCCGGAGACGCAGCAGCTCGATGGACAACACGCAGATGACACGCGACCAAGCAATCTGGAGGAAGAAGAACGACGTTTAAAACCAAACGACGTCGTTTTGCTCCTAGACAGAATGCAAGTTTTAGATAACTAACAGCGACGTTTTATTCAATAAAACGTCGCGGTTGGTATTCCGTGACGTTTTATTGATAAAACGTCGCAAAAACTATTAATAATCTGCGATGTTTTCATAAAACGTCGCAAAAAATTCAAACTTTTCGTTACGTTTTTTAAACGTCAGGAAAAGTCTTCACAATTGGTTGTATTACTTTTTTGTAGTGATAAGAATATTGAGGTGTTATTGATAAGAGGATATAGCAAAAGATTTGATATGATTTCATACTATATTATAACAGATAAATTTGAAGTTTAATTAAAAATGATTTATTTTAGTTTATAAGAAATTATTAATTATTGATCGATTAATTAACAAATTTGTTGATTTTTTAGTAACAAGAGTTATTAAAGTAAATTGAATCGAAAATTTGAATGATTTAAACTAAAATCGGTTGAGTTTTTAATAATTACTTTAAAATTCACACCTATTTAGATTTTTTTCTTAATTATATCATAATTGAGTTGAGACCTGAGTTAATTTTAAATTACAAGATTATATTCATTCTACAAACAAAATGTAAAAGATAAAAAAGAGTTTCTTTCACAAAATTCAAGGTAAAAGGTTTATTAAAAATAAAAAATACAGTAGAGATCTAGTGTTACTGACACTTTCAATATATATTTGAAAGAGATTAAGATAAATATCTGTTTTCATGAAATCAATTTAGATGAAATTATTTAAAATAAACAATTAAATACCATTTAAGATTAATTTGACCTAAATGACAAAAGTGTTAGCGAATATATAAAACTAATTAAGTTGGTCTCACACAACAGTTTAAGTTATTGTGATGAAATGGTCACTTAATATAGTATCAAAGCCTTTATGACAAAACGGTCGTAAGTTCAAATCCGACCATCCAACTATTTATCATCAAATTAATTCAGCATAAGGTAGAGTAGTGAAATAACCTTTTTGTCCGATTGTCGCCTTGGGGTTACTTCAAAATTTTAACCAAGGATTGCATATAGCACAACCTCGGGTCGTTCTCTTTGAGGAACCAAAGGTGAAATTAATTTCCTAAGT
>JAOQMS010000006.1:36616244-36627711 GCA_027563885.1 Erythroxylum longipes
GAATAATTATATTTTAATTAATTATAGTTAATTAATTATATTGAATTAATTATAATGTAATTAATTAATTAATAATAGTTTAATTAATTATATTGTAAGTAATTATATTTTAATTAATTAATTAATTACAATATTTTAATTAATGAATAATTATATTTTAATTAATTATAATATAATTAATTAATTATTAATAATATTTAATTAATTATAATGTAATTAATTAATTACAATATTTTAATCAATGAATAATTATATTTTAATTGATTATATTTTGATTAATTATAATGTAATGTAATTAATTAATAATAATATTTTACTTAATTATATTGTAATTAATTATATTTTAATTATAATATTAGTTAATTAATTACATTATTTTAATTAATTCATAATTATATTAGTTAGTTATGTTTTAATTAATTATATTGTAATTAATTATATTTTAATTAATTAATTAATTACAATATTTTAGTTAATGAATGAATTATATTTTAATTAATTATCACAAATATTTAAAGAACAATGATATTGATACCCATTCCTCTAAATTAGGAGAGGAATTGGGTATTAGCCAAAAATGATATTTATATGTTACTCATTTTTTTAATTCTTTATTTATAGATACAATTAAAAAAATATCAATACAAATCATTCGTTTTAAAATAATCAATGAATTACATATTTCCAATCATATTATACTGCAGGGGTATTTTAGTTACTGATACTATTTTTTATGTTCTATCAACTGCAATCAAACACAATTCTATTTTCGAGATGAATACATTTTTTTTTTATTCATCGCAATCAAATACTTTATTATCTTTAATTTTTGTTGTATTCTGTCTTTATATACGAGAGACGACAGACAGTAACCACCCAGCGTATGTGTTCTCTAGGATTGGCCGTCGTAGCAGTTAGAGCAAATGAACCACAGAAACAGTGACAGATATAGAGTGGGCTAGTGACACAGATTGAGCTGGCGAAAGATGAGGCTTTCGTAAGAAAGAAAGAAACTTGTTCCCGAAGGAGTTGAACACGGGAGACTAAGCGTCAATGATCGTCTAGCAGATTCTATGCTATGACAGGTGACTGCCAAACTTCACTCAAATTTTCAAATAAATTTCCTAAATTTTATTTTTTGATTAATTGCATTACTGACTTTAATTTAAAGATAAAATTAGTTTAAATGTAATTTGTAAAATAGTTGTTGAAGTAATTAAAGAAAATCATTAAGCTAAATTAAATTAAATTTTGTGACAATTAAAAGAACTCACTTTGATATTTTTCTTAATTTATTGGCTTATATGGTATATTTTAATTAGTCACTGCATGACCAATCTATAATTTAGTGAGGCTTTGTCGCCATTTCATTTTGATAGTGTAAATATTTGTAGGAAAATAAATGTATGGTACCATTACATAAATATTAAATTATTGGACCAATAATAAAATAATTTTGTTTAATTTTAAAATTATTCTCTCCTTTTAGGTTTTGGAGCACCCACAATTAATATGACGATCAAAGGGCCATAGCATCATACGTTTACTCTCATCATGTACTCTCTCTGACATTTTCAGTGTATGAAACGGATACGATTCGAAAAAGCGTAAACATTTCCCATGCAAAAGCGAAATAGTATTATCAGTTTGAAGTGGGCAATAGTTGCTCTTCAGGCTTGTCCATGTTGTCAATATTTGAAGTTCAGGTTTTTGGGTCAGTACTCAGTACTTCGATACTGTAACACCATTAAAATTATCCATGGCTCAATGTTCTTTCTGTTATTTCCGTATTAAATTAAGTGGGTGGTCCACTAACCTAGTGTTTTAATTTATTATCCACTTATAAAAGTTTGGCCAATTAAAGGAATGTTCAAAATAATAATAATTGTTGTAAGGCTATGTACCTTTTGATGGAATGGGTACATTTAACCTCAACAGTTATCTCTCTTGGCCCTCTTCTCCTATCTATAAAAGAAGATACATAACCCTTATAACGTCTCTCTCTTCCATCATTTTAAAAGACATATTTTGTGTATCACTTTGGATAAGGAGAAGAAGAGATCAAGAATTTAAGGTTTACAAATCTAAGGGGATTCAATCGTAATCGTTTTAATATGGCAGCGTATTCGTCAAATGGTTAGTGTTCAATCCTTGACATTACGTTGGTTGTATACAATCGGTACTGGGATATTGTGATAATTTCCGCATGAAATATCTAACACTTTCATAAAAAGAAGCTGATCAATTTCAATAAGTTTAAAAGCAAACACAAACCTAGAGCAATTGCCAGAAAAATCATAGCAGGACCTGAAGATGCAAAAGATAAGTCGGCGTAAAAACTATTTTAAAATACAAGAAAACCTGTTGTAATATATTAGGGAAATGTATTTTTTCTGTTTCTGTAAATTGGTTATGATTTTTTTATTTTTCAAAATAGCGCAATGAAATAATAACAAACCAAACGTGTTTTAAGAGGAAGTTTCTTTTTTATAAAAACTACAACAAGAAACTAGGAAAAAAACGAAAACAAACTCCTCCTAAGTTGTTCTTTTTGTATATTTCCATAATCATAGTTGTTTTGATGCGATGATTAAAAATCCTAATTGATTTTCTGGTTCAAATTTTTAATTTTTCAATTTAATTTTAATTTTCTGATTTGATTTATTTGTAATGCGTAACACCAACCTTAGTTACGCATTCTGGATGGAACGTAAAAGGAAAAAGAACGAAGAAATATAGAAAATATCTTATTTCGGTTCTATGACTTTAAACGAACTTTCCGAAGTCGAGATGAGTGTTATTCTACCGACATCTTTACGAGAGTTGCTTACCAAGACGTAGTTAACGTCTTTCTGTAGCTGTCTTAATACGTGAAACTTTGAATGAGTCAGAATATCCATACGGTCACGATTTACTTAAGCAGTTTTAAGAAACCTTAACCTATTTATAACATCTATATCATGTCTTCCTATCACAGGCTCAATACGAGTCCGATCCATACTGACTAGGGTCTATTTTTTTATTGAACTTCAGCCCACTAACCCATATCCTTTATTGGGTCACTTTATTATTTTTATCCGAATCAAAATAGATTAGCTTAACCGATAAGTTGTTAAAACCGTTAAAATGCAATTAATTGTTGTCCACCCCATAGGAAAATATGTAACATTACTTTAATAATTTTTATTATTAAAAACCAATTTATTTATTTATTAATTGGTCAGTTTTTATTAATTAATAATTTCTTATAAACTAAAATAAATCAATTAATTTCATTTAATAATATCTTTTTTAATTAAACTTCAAATTGTAAGAACAATCTCTTTCAATAATATTTCAAATTCTTTAGTTTTATTAATTAATAAGTTCTTATAAATTAAAATAATCTATTAATTTTCATTTAACAATATCTTTTTTAATTAAACTTCAATTTCTTTTAATCATATTTGAAGTTCTTTAATTTTATTCAATCTTTAGTTAGTTTTATATCGGTTTAATACCGTTCAGACTTTTTAAACTTTAAATCTCTTGTCTTACTTGTTTACCTTCGGTTTGGCTTTTAAAACAATAGTTTTTTTTTGTATTTAGGTAAGGAGATTAAAATAAGAACAAAGAATTGAGCAATGTATTAATAAATTATCTAAAGATACCAAATACAAGATTAAGAATGTATACGTGCAAGTTGCAAATGGGGGTCATTATATCTTCTTTCTATTCGGACCAATTATGAAAAGTTAAATTCTTTTCTTAAAAAATCAGTGCCTTTTGTTGGGAATTTTTTTTTACTTTTACTAAAAAAATAGATACTCGTAGGTGTCACAAAGCATAGGGAGCAAAGTGAATGCGTTTCCATGAAGCAGAGTTTGTGAGTCAACTGAGGTTCTATCGTGGCATTATCTTTCATTTGTTAGTGTTGATTTCACGTTTTTTCCCTTCTTCCTAACTCTATAAATGAATGGTGAATTGCATAAGCATAAGCATAAGAATACATGAAATCGTTTTAGGATAAGAATATTGAGGTGTTATTGATAAGAGGATATAGCAAAAGATTTGATAATATATTCAAACAGGCATACGTTTAAAATTCACGCCCATTTAGATCATTTTTTAATAATTAATATTAAATAATGAAACAATATATATTTAGTAGGTAGTAAATCAATTTATAAAAGAACTAAAACAAAAAACGAGATTTTATGAAAACTGTAAAACAAATAAAACTAAAAATTGGAAAAAAATAAATAAATAGATTTTTTATTAAACTTAAAACAAAAAGAGAAATTCAAAAAACAAGGTGAAAAGAAACCCTCATTTTCATCCTATTTTATTAGATCTCATTCATATATTTATATATGGTCCGTATAAATATGTAAATGAGATTTAATGGAACATGATAATTAATAAAAACACTATAATCGATACAAAAGATCTAATCTCGAAAAGAATAAGATCCTCAATTATTTAATCCTCTTATACTTTTACTCATGATTTTATTGTCTACTTAACAGCGTGGATTTTGAAAGGGTTGATTGATTTAACATCTTAATGGCAACCGATTGTTCTAAATAAGTGCAACAACAAAAAAAGAGGGTGGCCAATCTGATGGCTTCAAACTAAAGATAGAGATGGAGAGGATTTGGTGGACGATGACAGGGAAAAACCTGGAAACAGAATCATCCTGGACAAAATATACGACTCCTCAGGATCGCCAGTTTCATGGTACATATTTCGAAGCTGCTTTACATATGGCAGGAAGGTAGGTCAATAACCAGTGGTTTTTACGACAGAGAGATCATTTTGCAGACAAAGCCAACCTTATGGATACCTTTCTATACCAGCCGGTACTGTACTGGCCGATAACTGAAACGGTATCCTTACTTATAGTACTGACCGTGAGTATTGATCAGTACTGGCCATTTTAGGCTGATACCGATCGGTATTCACAGTACCAGAAAATACAGGGTTGGTACTATAAAATGCCAAAACTTGCAGGACTAAATTGAAAAACAAAGTTTACCCTAAAAAATACCTCCGACTCTTCTCCTCTGCTGGCTGCATCTGCTCTTCTTATTTTGATTTTTCGCTCCTCTCTCACTCCGTCGTCGCTCTCCACTGTCCACTCTCTTCTCCTCTCGTTGTCAACGGTGGTCGGCGATCGTTATCTCCGTCTCCTGTACCGTCCCTCTCTGTCGTAACATCAGCCATATTCCTCCCTCTCCATCGCCTGTCCCTCTCCTCTCTGTCGCCTGTCGCCCACCTATCCCTCTTTGTCACAACATCAACATTCAGATCTGGGAATAATACCTAGATCTCCATGTCCGACGTCTGACCCATCATCGATTGTGTTTCTGTTGGTTTGGCTTTGGCCTTTGGGTGTTTTTTTATTGAATTTCTGTTAGAATTGTTATGTTAATTGTTTGTGTTGTGAAGGATTGTTTGTGTTGTGATAAATTTTTGGTGGATTGTTCGTCGATGGTTGGACAAAATGTTGGATAGTCTGTGGATTTTCTGTCGATGGAGTTGGAATGTTAGTTTGATTGGATTTGAAGGTTGTAATTTGTGGGTTGGTTTTTGGTTTGGTAATGAAAAAATTGTTTAATCTGTATGTTATGTTGATGACTTGATTGTTTGTGGATGGTTTGGAAATTGGAAGTAGTTGGTTTGGAATTTTTGATTGTGGAATAATTGAATGAATTGATAATGAAATATGAAGTGAAAAGTGAAACTGAAAACCATATTTGTTGGATTGGTTTATGAAAGGTATATTGCAATGTGGTTTATTGTAATGGTTTGGTACTGGTTTGAAGTTTGAAAATAAATTTGAAAATAAAAACAGAATTAAACCATTCATTCATGGCTTAATTTGAAAATTAAAATAGAATTAAATTATTCATTCATGGCTTAATTTGAAAATAAAAACATAATTAAAAATATAAAATATAAAATTAAGAAGATCCAATCCATACATTCATTCATGGCTCATGCTTTGCTAATTAGCATCATATTCATAAGAAGATCCATTCATGCTATGCTAAGTGGCATGTAGCTGCTAAATGGCATGTAGCTGTAGCATGTAAGTGTAATTACATTATCATTATTTGAAGAAAAGATAATTTGTCTAGATATATACAAAAAACCTAAATTGAAATTAGTCAAATGGCGTCATATTCATATAGAAAAACAACAATTACAATTAATTACTTTAGATATACCTAAAGTTTGAGTTATTAAATTTTAGATTAAATTAATTTTTTACTATTTGTTTAAGAAGTCATAATTAATTGCAATGTTTAAGGTGTATACTAGTTTTTAAATTTCATCTTCATATTTTTGTTACAGATAAATGGAAGGAAGTTCAACTACTCCTGAGGAAGGTATAATGATCCAACTTGGGCTCATGCTGCATTGGTCCTAGGTATGAAGAATCATACAATTTGCTTGTTTTGTAAGAAGCATTTGAAAAGGGGAGGAATCACCCGATTGAAGAAGCATTTAACTGAGGTTAAAGGAGTGTAGAACCTTGTGAAAAAGTAAGTCATGATGTGAAGTGACAAATGAAAATATTGCTTGATGAATATCAACATGAGAGAGATAGAAGGGAAAGGTAGAATTTTGAAGTGGGTAGTAGAAATTCGTTTTCTAGTTTTCGTGGTGATTATGAAAATGTTGAAGGTGGTAGTGGTACTGGTACTGGTAGTGTTCCATCTCAGGCTCAAGAAGAAGTATCTGAACCTGATGTGAGGAAGAGAAGAAGGTAGGTGACTAGTTTCTTTGCACCACGACCAACTCCTGGAGCTCAACCTTCAATTCATAGTGCAATGCAATCAAGAAATACGGCTCACAATGTCGATATGGCGATAACTAGATGGTGGTATGATACAAGTTCGTCATTTAATGCTTCTCAGTCTTATTATTATCAACCTATGATGGATTCAATAGCCTCTTCTAGTCCGGGGTACAAAGGTCCTTCGATTGATGACTTAAGAGATAAACTTTTGAGTTGTTCTGATTTTGAAATTAGAAGTTATTTGGCTGAAAGAAGAGTCAATTGGGGTACTTATAGATGTTCAGTTATATATGATGGTTGGACAAATAGCAAACAAGAGCCTATTATTAATTTTTTGGTTTATTCTACAAATGGCTCTATGTTTTTGAAATCTATTGATGCATCTAGCCTTATTAGAAATACTGAGACTTTGTTTGGGATATTTGATAAAGTTGTGAATGAAATAGGGCCAGAAAATATTATTTAGTTTATTACTAACAATGATTCCGCTTATAAAGCGACAAGGAAAAGGTTGCAGAATACTTATAATTCTTTTGTTTGGACTCCTTGTATTGAACATTGCATTAACCTAATGCTGGAGAATATAAAGGACCCTAGGTATTTTCTTGTTGTTGATGAGACTATGCAGAAAGCAAAAAAGAAGACAAAGTTCATTTATAATCGTACATGGGTGTTAAATTTGATGAGAAAGGAATTTACCAATGGTAGGAATTTGTGTCGTCCTGCTGTGACAAGATTTGCAACAAATTTCTTCTCACTTCAGTCTTTTGTTTCACTGAAGAAAGAGTTAAGACAAATGTTTACAAGTGATAAGTGGATTACATCTCAGTATGCTAGGTCTAATGTTAGAGTGGAGGTTTGTAATATTATACTAGAAGATAGAGAATTTTGGTCTCAATGTCAATTTGTTATCCAAGTTCATGAACCTTTAGTCAGGGTATTTCGCTTGGCTAATAGTGAAGAAAAGCCAACAATGGGTTATATTTTTGATACTATAAACGGAGCGACGAAAGCAATCAAGGCCAATCTGAAACATAGGCCTTGTTTGTACACACCATATCTGTCAATCATTAATGAGAGAAGGGAAAGACAACTTTCTTCTCCGTTGTTTGCAGCTAAGGCATTTTTGAATCCTAGTGTTTATTTTAGACTGGATCTTAGTAAGCAAGCTGAAGTTAATAGAGAAATGCTTTTAACTATTATAATAATAGTTAAAATTGACGCGATGCAAGATCTCTTAAGCTCACAAATGGAGCTTTATAAGTTGTCTTATGGGAATTTTGGAATGTCGATTGCTATTTGACAAAGAGCAAAAACTTTCTCCAGGTATTAGTTATTTCCGTTTTCTTATTTGTTGAAAATGAATTATCACTTTATTTTGTGTATAACGTTACTTTTGTTATCTTATAACTTACAGTTTCTTGGTGGGATCAATTCGGAAATGGTTTTTCAGAATTGAAAAGGTTTATAATTCGGATTTTAAGTTAATGTGTGAGTGCAAAAGGCTAAGAACGAAATTGGAACACATTTGAATTTATTCACACAAAAAAAAAGAATAAATTAAAGCATAACAGGTGGAATGACTTGGTTTTTGTTCGATACAATTTAAAGCTTCGGGAAAGGTATGTTATTATCATTATTAATTTCGATATAATTTCTTATAATTTTATAATAATTAAATTATATCCGTTTTTGTGATTGTTGGAAATGTGAATTGTTGGGAATTATTAGAATTGAAAATCTGGAAATGTGAATTGTTGGGAATTGTTGGAATTGGAAATTATTTTATGAATATTTTGTGATTGTTGGAAATGTAAATTGTTGGAATTGGAAATTATTTTTTGAATGTTTTGTGAATGATGGAAATGAGAATTGTTGAGAATTGGTGTAATTGGAAATTGTTTTATGAATGTTTTGTAATTATTGAAAATGTGAATTGTTGGGAATTGTTAGAATTGGAAATTGTTTTATACATGTTTTGTGATTGTTAGAAATTTGAATTATTGGAAATTGTTGGAATTGGAAATTGTTTTATGAATGTTTTGTGATTGTTGGAAACGAGAATTGTTGGGAATTGTTAGAATTGAAAATTATTTTATGAATATTTTGTGATTGTTGGAAATGATAATTTTTAGGAATTGTTGGAATTAGAAATTATTTTATTCATGTTTTGTGATTGTTGGAAATGTGAATTGTTGGGAATTGTTGTAATTAGAAATTCTTTTATAAACGTTTGTGATTGTTGAAAATGGGAATTGTTAGGAATTGTTGGAATTGTAAATTGTTTTATGAATGTTTTGTGATTGTTAGAAAAGATAATTGTTGGGAATTGTTGGAATTGAAATTTGTTTAATGAATATTTTGTTATTGTTAGAAATGAGAATTGTTTTATTCATGTTTTGTGATTGTTAGAAATGTGGATTGTTGGAAATTGTTTTGTGCGATGTTTTGTGATTGTTGGAAATGTAAATTGTTGAGAATTATTGGAATTGGAAATTATTTTATGAATGTTTTGTGATTGTTGGAAATGAGAATTGTTGGAATTAGAAATTGTTTTATTTATATTTTGTGATTGTTGGAAATGTGAATTGTTGGGAATTTTTCTAATTTGAAATTGTTTTATTCATGTTTTGTGATTGTTGGAAATGTGAATTTTGGGGATTGTTAAAATTGAAAATTGTTTTATGCATGTTTTGTGATTGTTAAAAATGTGAATTGTTGGGAGTTGTTAGGAAAGATATTTTATTATCATTACTATTTTTGATATAATTTCTTATAATTTTCCAATAATTAAAATTTATTATTTGCTAGGAGTTTTAATAGTATAAGTAGTTCAACTGATCTAATTTCCATTGATAACATCGATCTTTTGGCGGATTGGGTTTCTGAAGAACCAAATTTGGTAGATGTCAATGATTTTGAAGATAATCTTGGAAGAGAAAGCATTGACATATCATTTGATGCATTAAATATGAATAATGATGATGATGAAACTCTTCCCAATAATGAGGATTTTGTATCAAATGATAACTGAGGTCAGTGCAGTTATACCGGATATCCTCCCGTTGATGATTGAATTTCGTTCCAGGTTATATTTGCTCTTCTTTTAATTTTACTTATATTTGATGTATATCAGTTTATATTATTTTCTACATATGTGACGTAATTATAAATGCTTTTGTTTCAAGTTTAACATCAACTTCATTATTTCCTTGTCATGATAAAATTATAATAGTTAAGAATATTTATTGTTCTTTTTATTAAATGTTTTGATATAATTATTATTTCTTAAAATGATAAAATTGTAATTATATTATTGTAATATTTTAAATACTTTGTATTATTCTTATTTTGATATTTATATTATAATGATTGTCTTTTTTCATATTAATTGTAATTATTTTTATGTTTGAAATATTTAAAAATCATTGTTATTTCATATTAAATTATTAATTGTGATTTTTTAGAGACAGGTTTAATGTAAACTTGTAAAATATACAATATATAACTGTATAATATACCAATAGACTATTTTGCAAAATTTATAAAATTTCAAGAATATTTTATAAATTTTAAAAGTTACCCGAAACGGTACTCAATATTAACCGATACCGATACAGTACTGTACTAGAACCCAATCTAATACCAAGACTGATATGGTATTCGCAACTTTAAACAAAGCATCACAAAGGGGAACGAGATCCTCTCTTTTCATGGTGTGTTTCAACCTGTCACATTTAATTTTTTCCACATTTGTATAACCCTCATGTAAATGTATGAATGAACTTTAATAAAACAAAGTGTAAATTGATTAACCAAACAGGATCTGTTTCCTCACCTTTGTGAGGGAGTTGGTGGTAGCATTGTGTGAACACTGATCTCTGATGAGGTCTACAGTGCTACTATCATTTGTCATTATACGTTAAATGAACTTTACAGAGCTCTGTGACTAGTCTCACAAGAAAGGTTGATAAGGAAAGAATGGGGCAAATTCAGGAAAGCTATGCACGTTTCAAAGGGCATGCTAGGTTTCTTTTAGGTCATGAGTCACTGTTCATTCACAAAGATAGGAAAACCATTTAATTAAGGGTTCTTTTACTTATTAATTAGTTATAAATGGAAGACCACGTGTTTTATGCGAAAACAGTAAGATGCAGATATCTGTTGTTGGTCTATCCGTCCATGGAAGATGTTTTAGCAATTTTATAATGACACTGATTTCCACACCACTTTCTACTGTTGAAAACGATAAAAGTGTTACTACATATAAAAATAAACTTCCAGTAAATGTTAAAACCAGAAATGCCAGAAATTGATCATATGAGACACTAGGATAGAGCAAAGTTGGCTCACAACTGAAGGATAATCTGCTACCAAATGAATGGTCATCCTCTCTGCAATGAAGTAAAAGAAACATTCATACTCCAAAAGACCAGGCAATCAATCACAGCTTACACAAAAACAAAGACACTCAGATTCATAAGCTGGGACAGGAAGCCAATACAGAAAGAGCATATGTAGCAAAACAAGAGGCGATGTTTGCAAATTTAAGCAGAGAGTATGAAACAGTAAAGTTTACCATTTACCAGAAATTCATGGCATATCTAGTCAGAAGGGAAAGCAGCAGACAGCAATTCCTCATCCTCCATGAAAATCTCTAGATTCTTGGATTTCATAAGG
>JAOQMS010000006.1:36632305-36642972 GCA_027563885.1 Erythroxylum longipes
TCAGGATGAATGCTTGACAGCTGCTGTGTCACAGGTTTCACCTTGTCAGGCTTCAAAGGAAAGATTATTGTTGTATTCGGAGTGCGCCCCGATCCATAGATTTGTTTTATATCTAAAAGCGACGGGTTCTCGTCAATCCATTCGGGAACTATGTAACCAAGATTGCAGTGTGGACAGGGTTCTTCACTGAAGCGTATTTGATAGCCATTGCTGAATATGTAAGGTTGAGCTGTGATCAGAAACAAACTCTTGAACCCTATTCCTGCATTTTAACCCAAACAGATACTTTTAGATAAAGATTCCAAGTAAATTTTGCAATATTTGCTCCGTACTTGGTAGAAACCGAGAAAAGAAGGGTTGATTGGAAGAGAACAAAGGCAAAACAGATAACAGAATCATGCATACAACGTGAATGATTACTTCCTTTTTTCGATCTTTTTGTTTTGTATCATTGCAAATAAACTCAACTCTTAAGATCTCCAAGCACATTTTTGTCCTTGATGCTCAATACTATAAAACTTTAGTCCTATCAAAGTGGAGAATATTCTTCTTGTTAGTTTATCCATAGCAGAAATGCATTAAGGAAAAACCCCTGAAGCAATAACCAGTTCAAATGGAACAAAATCTGAAATCTGATATATTCCTTCAGCATAAGCCATAAAATTTCAAGAGCAACTGTTGCCACACACAGCAGATAAAGCATGACCATGCATAACTGACAGAAATAATATGGCAACTACAAGAACCTTTTTCGCCAATATAACCACTTTTCCTCTGGCCTTTCTTTGTTGAATTTCCAACATTACAAATGGAATCTATATTCTTTGCAGAGAATCCCTTCTCATTATTGAACAAGAGCAATGTTGCCGGTGCACCAGTGGCTGTTATATCACGATATGTCAAAACAAACTCAAGTGAAGGATCCACTCCATCTGGGTATTCATTATCTTCAGCATTCTGAGAAGAAAGTTCATGTAAATAACATCATTACGAACCTTTAAATTTTTAATTCTGACTGCTCTTTAACTAGCCTTTATACGGCTATTCGCAGTACCCAATCAACATAAAACCACTTTATAGCAGAAGAAATGTGCTTTTACACTACTCCCCCGAGCTCAAAACGAAAAATTTTCAGCAACCAAAACTTACTAGTCCCATAACTAATCGAGGTTAGGATTCATATACATTGCACATAAGACTATCTTTTCCTTTATTTAAAACACTCACTGATCATCACAACCAACTTTTTCTTCTTTCCCACTTATTTCCCTCAGGAGAGGCCCAAAGGGACAGCTATTTCTACGGGAAGTGCAAAAGCAAGATTAGGGTTTGAAGTATACATCAACTACACCATTTCCCAGCAAACCAAACAGAAACAAAAACGAAAGTGCATCACCATAAGTTTGAGGGGGGAAACCCAACATCAGGAAAATCAAAGTTTGAGCATGCAGAACAAGTGTACAGAACGCGAAACAAGAGAAAGCAGTAAAAGGGGTTAGTGACCTGAATGAGTTCCATAAGGAAGTGGACATCTTTGGTGTAAAGTTCAGTGGAGAGGTACTTAACAGCCTGATCAAGCATGGAAGCCAAAGGGTTAACATCTCCTCCGATTGAGAACCTCGTTTTTCTCAGATGTTCTATGTGTTCTCTAGGAGTGGCCATCGTAGCAGCTAGAGCAAATGAACCACAGTTATGAACTGGATAATAAGAATAATGAGATGTTGTATTGCATTGCATTTGTTTACAAAGAATGTCCCTTAAATATACGAGAAAAAGTGGAAATTGTTAAGGTACCAGTACATGAAGCAGGAAGAGCGTGTCCATTATCCACAACAACTTGATTGGATTCATCGTGAGATGTGACAAATTCTACGATACGAGAATGTGGAGTCACGTTAGCAGTGACATCAGTTTTCGGTAACCATTTAGTGACATTATTATTGGTGAAAGAAGCAGGGTTATAATCGGGTTGGATATTCATAGTAGAGAAAGCGGTGGTAATGTTATTGATAGGTTGGTGAAAACCAGTGAAGCGGTTCTGAGATTCAGAATACCGGAAACGACAATGAGAAGCAATATGTCCCTGTTTCCAGCATATTTGACATTGGGTGGAATTATGTGCTTGCTTGGGATAAGAGGAATTATGTGGAGCTCGAGTTCGGAAAGGTTGTGACTGGTGGGCTTCAGGAAACTGCATAGGTCCATTAGAAGATTGTACAAAAGGTTGACTAGTAATTTTGACAGGCCCAGAGTTTAGTCCAAATGCGTTAGGGCTACCAGAGAAATGGTTAGAGGAGTGGTGTCCTCTGCCAGTGCCTCGGCCATGGAAGGAGTGATTTGTGGTGGAGAATGCGGCAATAGCAGAATCCAGTGGTTGTGGTTCTTGGAAGGATAGTAAGCGCTGCTCATGAAGCAAGAGCTTTGCTTTGAGTTTTGCAAATGTGATGGAGGTTGGGCGATTTTTGATTGTCCTTATAAACGACTCGAAATTTGCTGGTAGTCCATTTAAAGTGAAGAGGACGAGATCGGCATCCGAGATGGTGTCTCCAATCACGGCAAGTTCTTCAGCAATGGTGGAGATGACATTGAGGTAGTCGATGATGGTGCGGGAGCCCTTCTTGACGGCGTGAAGCTGTCGGCGGAGGATGGACTGTTGAGAGGCAAATTGGAGCTTGAAGTGATCTTCAAGGCCGACCCAGAGAGAGCGTGCGGTTGTATGTCCGAGGGCAAGTCGCGCTGTGGAGCTGGAGAGTGATCCGTTGAGGAAACAGTAAACTAGTTGATCTAGTTTCTTCCATTTGGCATAATCCGTAGATGGAGAAGCAGAGGTCTCCTGCGGAGGTGCAATAGTCCCATCAACATATCCAAGAAGATCAGAGGTAAATAAAATAGCTTTAATCTGGTTACGCCAAACCAAATAATTTGAAGAGTCTAGCGGTGTAGTTAGAAACTTGGTCATCTGGTTGAATGGCAATGTAGGTACGTTGTGTTCTGACATGGTTTTGCCTTTGGAATTCCGTTGGTATGGTGTTGATTCTGCTGATATGTGTTTGTGTATAAGGTGCTGGTAGAAAATAAAAAGTGTGTTTGGTATTAGCTGTCAAGTGCAGGCTCTGGTAATTTTCTGTTTATGTGCTGATTGTTGCTGGACTGAGGTATGTAGCGTGGTTTGACGGAAAAAAAAAAGGCTAGATGTTGAAAGAATTGGGAGTAGAGATTCTGAGATGTTATCACACAGAAGCAGTGACAGACAGAGTGAGCTACTGAAAGATGAGGCTTTCATAAGAAAGTAAGAAACTTGCTCCCGAAGTAGTTGAACACGCGAGACTTGAGCGTCATTGGTCGTCCAGTAGACATCTATGCTATGCTAAGTTGCTTTTTTTTTTTTAAACGTTAGTTACCTCAGTTTTGCTACACTAATCATAAGCCCTTAAGACTTCATCTTGGAGGAGATAAATCTAAAATTTTAAGGTCCTTTAGGTTCTTACATAGCCTATATACTTCTGCATATAAGAAGTCATCATATACTGATTGGTCAGTTGCGGATTGATCACTACCCTCTAGTTAGCATCGGGGTCTCATCAACTCCAGGTTTCCATTAGTTCCAAACTTTCATACTGTCGTTGAAAGCAAGACGTCTGCAATTGATCAAAACAAGGAGCATTCTAAGAGGCTAGAAGATCATCAACAGGGAAAATTTTCCCTCTCCTCCCCTTTTGATGACTCGAATTCAAGACCTCCCACAAAAGAGAGACTTAAGTGAGGAGTTGAAACTATTAAGCCACTCCTAGTTTGCTTTTGGAAAGATGAAAAGGTGACTGCCAAACTTCACTTAATTTTTCAAATATGGGTAAGTTTGTTTTGTGGGTATGAAAAAAGGAGAATGGGTATGGAATGAAAGATTGAGTTTGATAAAGGGTTATATTTATAGAGTCATTATTTTGATTACCCATTTTTGGGTAATATCTCATTTTTTTACTAATCTAGAAGAATGGATATCATTATTATGTAAGAATATGCTTGTTATAATTAATTAAAATATTGTAATTAATTAATTAATTACAATATAATTAACTAAAATATTATTAATAATTAATTAACTACAATATAATTAATTAACATATAATTCATTCATTAATTAAAATATTGTAATTAATTAATTAAAATATAATTAATTAATTATCTACAATATAATTAATTAAAATTAATTACAATATTTTAATTAATTAAAATGTTGTAACTAATTAATTATAATATAATATAATATAATAAATTAAAATATAATAAATTTTTATTTTTTAACATTTTTTACAAACTAACTACTGTACAATAGTAATCATTCATTCCTCTTAATCAACCATCATAATTATAATGATAATATCCATTCTTATTTCTTACTATGTTCGTTGGCATTCTTATTACTATTCTCTCCTGCGAACCAATTGCTTCCTAAATTTCCTATATTTTATTTTTTGATTAATTGTATTATTTACTTTAATTTAAAGATAAATCAGTTGAAGTTTAATTTGTAAAATGGTTGTTTAAGTAATTAAAGAAAATCATTATATTCGTTTCCTGCAATCTGAAGTTATGTACAATTAATCAAAAATTAAATTATTAAGCTAAATTAAATTAAATTGTGTAGCAATTAAAAGAACTCTCTAATATTTTTGTTAATTTATTAGCTCATATGGTATATTTTAAATAGTAGCCACCATTTCATTTTGATGGTATAAATATTTGTAGTAAAATAAATGTATGGAACCATTACTTAAATATTAAAATATTGGACCTATGATAAAATAATTTCGTTTAAAAGTTGGAGAAAGTGAGTGCTTTCTTAGTCACTTGGACTTTATTCTCAAGACTTGAAAATTAAAACCTTTACATGCATAATTGAAACATGATGCATTAAAAGGTTCAAAAAGCTATACAAGAGATGCAGCATTGCCTTTCCTGATCATAAACAAAGAGCCTCCGGCGCCCTTTTGCTTTGTTTCAAGGATCATACATCAGACGATTATATGATGAGTTACAATAAAATGAGCACAAATGTGCTAAAATAAAATAAATTACTGTAGAAAACCAAAAATCACCTGGGAAACACCTAATTCAATAAACATATTCTCTTTATTTACCTCCAGCTGCCACAATCTTTGATTCATGACGGCGAATCAAACCGACCACTGAATCTCTGCGATGGAGCACTAGGAGGTTCGTCTTTATTGGTTTTTCTCCTGGAAGGACCTTCAATGGCTCCAAAACTTCTAATAGTTTTTGATGACTTTGAACTGAATATTGATGAGCTAAAAGAAGGATCAGTTGCACTAAATGATAAGGGGCCCTTATGTGATGCCTCTATGGGATATCCAACTGCAGCATCTTCATGGGGAGGTGGGAATTTCTCACTTTTGTTCGCCGTATCCGCTTTATTCATCACCCTCCACCTCTGAAAATTATGAAGGCAATTAAGAATATCATGTCAATCATTAGAGTAAAAAGCTAGTTCGAAGAGCAAATGGCGCAAACTTCTTACGATGATAAAGATGAATCTATACAGACTTTAAGCTTAATTTCACCTTACCCTGAAAATGAATGACTAGATAGGTAAACTGAATGTTATGAAGGCAGTCAAGGGGCAGCTATAACTTACTTCTAAATTTCCTGGGATCTCTGCATTTGCTTCAGGAGCTGGAACGGCCCGACCAGTCCGATCATGTTTAATTCTAATTCTAGCCCTTCTAGCACCATCAACAGCACTGTTCCTCCCACCAAGACTTCTTCTCCTGAGCATGAAGTTAAGACATTTACAGACCTATTAACAGCATTTACAGATAGACAACTTAAACAAAAATGCAAGGAGAAAGTAAAATCTAACCTTCTGGCTTCTTCATCCCTCAATTTCACATCAATTTCTTTGCTGGGAGGATACTTGGGTAAATTTGACGGCTCACAAGCATAAGGTTTAGCGGTAAAGAACTGCACTCAGAAAACCAAATCAGTATGCATTCAACAAAGAGTCCAATGTTATTCCACAATAAGCATTGGTGGAAGTATGCTTAACCGAGCTCGTAAGCAAAGGAAGCAAGCACATATTCAGGAACAAAAATTTGTACAATTACATCAGTTTTTTAAAGTGTTGCAATATAAAGTTCAACTATGGAGAATAGGCTGCCAAGTAATCATCACTCACTTCACTATTTAGAGCTGTGGTTGCTGTGCCTCGTTCATCAGGATCTATTGAAAGAAGGGTTTCAACTAAAGATAAAGCTGAAGGTGGGAAGTCCTTGAACGTTTCTGCTATGCAGCGTGTGTACAGGTGTTGTGGTTTAAACAGTGTTGCATTGGAAAAATTGGATTTCTTCCAATATTCTTCAGATGGGGAGCCACACAACTTGAATATCCTGTGCAATTGTTCAACCTAAAGCAACAACACCAAAAAAAAAAAAACCAAAAGAGCTAAGAATAAAATAACAATTACCCTCTATGGAAAATGAAGAAAAGAACTCTCAGCAACAAAAATCAAATGGTATATGGTGCTCAACTGCTAAGTCTGAAAGCATTAAAACCTCCAACAACCGTATGTGTATCCGATTATGATGAAAGGTGATTTCATAGATAAACATGCTCAGTTGAAAGAGTTTGATCTATCACAAATTAGGAGTTAAATTGTCCATAGTATCAAACAAAGATTATAGCATTCAATTTTTACAATTAAATTAGCTACTCCATAAGTAACAGACAGGACAAAATCATTAAGGCATAGTAGTCACTTTATGTGTTTTTTTACCATTAGACATAGGCCTGTATTCCGGGAGAATTCCTTATGGAATATTGAAGTTTTGATAAAGGTAGTTTTATAAGATAGCACAGTAATTGAGAAACCTAAGTGTCATCAAGAAAGCAACATCAAAAGCATCTCAAATAAGGGAAAGAAGCGCCAGTGAGGTGACACTTCTAAAAGCTTTGAAATGAATCTGCAGGTCCTATATTAGTCAGATTATTGTAACTCAAAATGTTGAGATAGGATTACAGGAGTAACAAAATCATGTTTCAACACCGCCAACTAAGGTGGCATAACAAGAACAACATCCAACTAAACTAAATAATTAGCATAATAACATCATTCAAGAACAGTAAGTACTTGCATAGTTATCTTTGAACCCCAACAAGCAATCCAATATGTACCTCTGTCCGTCCTGGCATTATTGGCTTTCCAGCAAGTAGCTCAGCCAAAATGCAGCCAGCACTCCAAAGGTCAACTCCAACATCATAACAACTGGCTCCAAGAAGAAGTTCAGGGGGGCGATACCAAAGTGTGACAACTCGACTTGTCATGGGAATCTTGCGTTCAGGATCATAGAAAGTCGCCAATCCAAAATCAGCAATTTTTAGAACTCCGTCATTGTCAATAAGCAAATTGGAACCCTTGATATCACGGTGCAGGACACCTCGATTGTGGCAATGCTCGAGCCCAGAAAGCAACTGCTTCATGAAGCATTTTACCTGCCAACAATAACATCAAGATAAAGCACCAATCAATCAAATATAATCTCAATTAACTAAAAAAGTTATGAAATAAAGTAGGCAATGATTCAGAATAGGTTGCTTGACATATATTAAGATGCTATTCAAGCACTAACATCTAAATTCTCTATAGGGCTGACATTTCCAGCATCAAACACACAGAAACCTACTCCCAATGATTTTATATATACATTGGAAGTAGGACGATCTTTCTGTAGCAGTTACTATCACAAAGGTGAAAATCACCAATTCCAGCTAATACAAGCATGAGATGCAAAAGTACAGGCTTCATTTCTTGTAAACAGAGGTGATAGCAAAAGCAGACAGTTTTGCAGATCAGAAATTTTATGAAAATGGAAGAAAAATTAAGCAAATAACTTACTGAAAGCCTCTATACTAACAAAAACTTTTTCCTGGAAAACAAGACAATTTCAGAACATCTCTGAAAAGCAGGATAGAAATGGTGCTCAATTAAGTAGCAACTTCAAACTTTGTATCCAGAAGTAATAGAAAAGGAAAGAACAGTCGAATTTCAGAACAACATCTCTGAAGAGCAGGATAGAAATGGTGCTCAATTAAGTAGCAACTTCAAACTTTCTATCCAGAAGTAATAGAAAAGGAAAGAATAGTCGAAGTTTGATCATAAAGGTTATTGCTCGTACTTTTAAGTACTTTTTATTCATAAAGAAGAGATTTAATATAGCAATGTAATAATATGTTAGTATCATAACTACGAAATCTGAAAAGAAACCATTTTGCCCAGAATGACATAAAAGCCCCATCTATAATCATTTTAAAGCTCCATCGAATGCATAACACCATAAACTACTCAATCTCGGATGTCCACTCAACAAAGGGACCCACAAGTCTTGAAAAGGGAATCTTGTAACATGAGCTCACGCAAGAAAAATCAAAGAACACAAGAATGAAAATGGAAAGGACAAGCATTGCCAGATAGCTAGAAGGCATGAATGGTAGAAAATGAGAAATGTAAAACAGATACAAAAGCTAAAATTTGAACCGTCAAAAGGACAAACCAAAAAACCCATCTTTAAATCCCTCAAACTAGCCCATAGCATACCATAATAAAGTAAGAATCCGAACAAGAGCCCCAAGTTTATATGAAAGTTGAAATCATAAAGTTAGAGATCTTTAACCTTGCAATGTTACAATATATATACCTGGGGCTCGGTGAACTTCTCTTCTTGGCGAGCAACAAGCCCAGTGAGATCATGTTCCATGTACTGAAACACCAAATAGAGACTGCAAGACATTCTTGAAGTGACCAAACCCTCAAGTTTAAGCACATTAGGATGATCCAATCTGCTTAAAACAAGGATCTCCCTAGCCATAAACCTCACACTCTCTGCCTCTAAGTTATCAAATCTTACTTTCTTCAAAGCCACTATCTTCCCTGTTATTAGATCCCTCGCCTTGTACACATTGCTATATGTTCCTTGCCCAATCTAAAACAAGAAAGCAAACAAAAGCCTGTTTGTCATTTTTATTCTTGAATTTCAGAAAAGATATTTATCTTTTCATCCATTTCTACTCTTACCTTGTCAAGCTTCTCAAATGAGTTAGCCCGGCGAGGAGTCCAACCACCAATCACGTCGCCCGCAACCGCCATAAGCCAAGATGGCCAACCCTGCTGGTAACCGAGCTCCGGTAACCGGAACTGCGCCGTCTCCAGAACATGACAGTCCACACCAACCCCACCTCGGACCTTAGCTCTCCGCTTCCGGGCAGGCTGTTGGTCGGAGCTCCGTGCATGGAACACTGCTTCGAAAGCTCGTGGACGGTATTTGCCGGTCAACTTGCCGACAAAACAACCCATGTAGTCTTCAGGCACTGAACCAAACCCAAGAGCACATCTCACCAAAAGCAATGAACTGTGTGACAGGCGCAGTAATTGAACCGGAACTATTAACTCAAAATTACAGAGACAAGTCTAAAGAGAGGAAGTGAGAGAGGTTTATGGTTAAGCCCGCGGAAGAGGTAAGGAAGGAAACTAAGTTGTTGTTAGAGTAACTAAAGAACAATAACCGATAGGTAGCCATTGATGGCTATGGCTTGTTGAAAAGTAGGGTAGTAACGACATTGCCATTGCAACTCCGTTAATATACAAGTACCTAATCTAAGAGATTAGATTAGTTTAGATTTGAGGAGTGACGTGATTGGGCTGAGGTTGAAGGAAGTCAAAAGACACAGAGATTGGAATGGAAGTAGAAAGTAAACTTTTGATAAACGTGTGTTGCTTGTTCTTGTAATAGACATCACAGGTTCAGGGTCAGGTCAGGCTTTATTTAGATACTTTTCTCTGTACTTGAGCACAACTCTCCAATCCCTTTTTTTTTTTCCCTGAACAAACTGTCTCCTCCACAAAACACCATTCCATATACCACTTGCTGGTCTAAAGAGCATTTTGCAATTATTCTCATCTTTTTGTAATAATTTTCTTATACTAAATTGAGCATCTAAATTTATCTTTAAAAAATTAAAAATTTAGACTAAAAATTAAATCAATAAAATAAGAGGTTTAAATTTTAATATATTTAATTGATATTACAAGATCCTGAAATTAAATAAAACTAAAGAATTTAAAATATATCTTAAAAAATTCCCATTATTTATTGAAAATTTAAAATTTTAATTAAAAATATTATTAAATTAAAAATATAGTTTATTTTAGTTTATAAAAATTTATTAATTAATAAAAATTAACTTATTAATTAATTAATTTTTAATAACAAAAGACATTAAAATAAATAGAATTAAAAATGTAAAAACTGAACCGAAAAATTGAATAATTCAAAAATTTTACGATTGAAGCGACAAACTGATTGGTGTTTTAACACATTAAAAGTATCAGTAAAGCTTACTCAAGAATTTAGGGGGCGGTTGGTTTGCATTGGGGAATAGTAATAGGAATGGGAATGAATATATTGAGGAATGAGAATGAATATTATCATTATAATTATGATGGTTGGTTAAGAGGAAGGAATGATAACCATTACTATTGACAGTGGTTGGTTCGTAAAAAATATTAAAATTAAAATATTATAATTCAATATTTAATTAATTACAATATTTTAATTAATGAATGAATTATATTTTAATTAATTATATTGTAACTAATT
>JAOQMS010000006.1:36650271-36688695 GCA_027563885.1 Erythroxylum longipes
TTTAAAAACATAATTAAGTCATATGGAATACATGTTCAATGAAACATTCCAACTAAGCTACAATTTGGGGCCTTACATATACGACTGTTTTGTGCACTATAAATGATTTTCTAGCTTATAGGAATTTGTCTTGATGGAGTACTAATGTAGCACCCCACTCCCACGAGACACGTGCCTGACATCCTGAGTGATATCCGAGACTGTGCCCTATAAGGGTAGCATGCTAGAGCACTTAATCGGTCAAAACTTAATATAAACTTTTTTTTGAAACCACAAACATAGTATGCCGAGATCAATCGTCAAATAGAGCCCACTTTATTTCATAAACATTTTTAATCATAGCAATACAATCATCAGAAATGTTAATAGCCATTTGGCCCATTATAAAAACAAAATACTTGTCAAAATTTCATTACATTACAAAACCATATGCAAACATTCCCAATTGGAAAATTTAATTCAAAATAGAAATAATCGAATGCACAAGTTACAATAATTTTTGAAGACTTAATTTGATACAAAATAAAAGAAATACCAATGCAGACGTCAACTGATCCCGACCTCTATCTCTTACTTGCATGCTGTAGATATACTATCGTTTGTCTAACGGGGTACTCTTCAAGCCTGAAAAATAATTGCAAATTTTGGGTGAGTTTTGCAAACTCAGTGAGGTAACCATCATCGATGGTTCACTCAATTCATGCAACACATCATTTCACATAACAAACGCTTCATAAAAATTGCACTTTACATCAGTATCACATTTTCACTTAAGCATAGGCAAATTTGGCATTTCAATCCAGCAAACATACTTAATAAAATGCATATGAAATGCTCATGAGACACTTTTCCAATTATTACGTTGTTGTGACCGAGTGCCTAACTGTCCTGTATCCATTGGATATCGGGCTCATTGATAACTGTCCCATATAGGACTCATTAAACGTTGAGCCTGAGGCTCGGAATCATTTTTAGAGCTCGAGAATCTTTTCACACTTTGTGCTTTAAGCTTTGATCGATGGCTACTCTGGTCACAACTCTCATTATCTAATCATACATTCACGTAATGAAATGCATCACATTTATTCAATCAATTGAAAGTGCTTAATGTCATATAATCATATTCACTATCACATCTCATTCGCATTGGCATCGGACCTTAGTCCGGCATTCAACACTTAAGTCAAGAAAACACTTATTCCGTTTAATTCACATTCAATGAGCACTTTAATATTTTAGTTATACATCACATTCATCGGACCTCCTGTCCAAAAACCAACACAATCAATCACATTCATTTATCATTCATAACATCATTTAAGCAAACAATAATTGAGAGAAACCGTCTAGGGTACTCACAATTTGCTCCAGAAGATATTGCGTCGAAGTCCCGGCAATGTCTGGAGGATGGTGCTCAATTTGTTCCTATAAATTATGCAAAACATACACATATCACAATTTGCACAATTATAAGTGTTTAATAATGCACATGTATGAAATGAATTATGCACAATGCATGTTCAAGACAATCCCGGGTATCTTTCCATCAATTTCTTCACAAAAATCTTTCTCATATCAAAACTCATCTAAGTATAATTTATTCTTAGGTTTATGCCTCACTAAAACCATTAAAATCACAATTCATTTCTCATTGGTTTACTTTCATATTTTTCCAAGACACTCTTTCGGGCTTACTGTTTGCGTTAAATCAGAGAGTGAAATTGAAATAATTTGGTAATACCCTCTTCTAGAAAAGTGTTCCTATATGTTTTATGTTTCTATTTACATCAAAATCACTCAATTTGGTTCAGTATCCTATGAGTTATGCTCACAATACCATAGACTGTGTATAATTGAACTTTTGGCTAGTTCATGATCATACCCTCAAATTGTACAACTCATAACTTTCAACTCAGATATCTAAAAATTACAAAATTAATACCAATTGAAAGATAAGAGAATGAAATACAACTTTTGTGAAGACACCTTTGTCTGATTCAGCCTATATCCATTCAGTTTTTATGAAAACATCAAAACATAATTTCTGTCTCTGGTATTACTACAACCTCAATCTAGACTCAATTTCACACCAAAGTTTGAACGTCTTAGGGTAAGAATTAAATTTAGACTTTTTCAATAAAGTTGTATAATTATGTCTCTAGTTTACTCCAAATTAAAAATCATCTCATTTAGAATCCTATAGATCCAGGTATAACCGAAATAGCCAAACATGTTCAGTGAAATCACACCAGTTCATAATATTTTAACAGATTCCCTCACTTTCTTCCAACCAAACTTTACCAAATAAATTATTAATGCTAACAATTTTCATGTATAGATATAAATATGTGTTAGTAATCTATTGGTCTAAGAATCACTCCATTTGGATGTCGGATGACAAAGTTATGGCTGAAAGAATCAAACAAGGTTCTGTCCTCCATCATATTGAACCTATTTCGGGGCAACTAGCATAACTTTCTCGATAGGTAACGGATGAAGGTTTTATTTGGATGATTTAGAAGATAAATTCTATATATACAACTTTCATGAAGACCTTGAAGACAAATTCTATCATATAAGGGGCAAAAATTGGACCATAATAAGTTTCAGTCAACATAAGACGAAGCAAAAAGTCAACCTAAGACGAAGTGACTCTCCTGGGCATCTCCACTCATAAAGACCATAAGTTTCAACTCCGATATCCAAAAGTTTCATATAATATACCGTTGGAAATTTAGAAAGATAAGATACAACTTTACAAAAGAAAATTTTGTCTAATTTAGCCTAGATTAAACCATATTTTTCCCTGAAGTCAGAACACAAAATTTACCAGCAAGGAAGACTTGAAAATTTTACACTGTGCAAATTTGGAAAATCCTGAGTATAACCATCCAGCTACCAAATTGACTTCATTCAACTCTCAAACCTTAACTCAATAGGGTTTTCAAATAGCAAAATCCCACAATACCCAATCACTAAAATTGGTTCTAGAACACTTAAACCCATATATTTTGTAACTTTATGGTCTAAAACTCTTCCAAAAATTCCAAAAGATTCAAATGATCTTACCTTGATTCTTCACCAAATGAAGATATCTTTGGCTCAATTTGAAGCTCTTCTCTCCCTCTTCCTTTTTCTCTTCTTGACCCACTTCAAAATCTCTCTCAAGACTAAGAAGTGTTGAAACCTATCTCAACTCTTTTCTTTTCTCTTAACCACCGAAACTCTCTTCTTTTTCTTTCTTAACTTCTCTCTCTCTCTCTCAATTCATGTTTCCCCCCTTCTTAAAAAGCAAGACTACGAATCTTTCTTCTATTTCTACCCTTAATGAGCCCAAAAGCGCCTCAACTAAGTGACACTTGTCACTTTCCTAATACCTAGACTCTGACTTAGTTTCTTTTGAAATTAACTCCCTTAAACTCTCATCTTTACAATCCAACTATCTCTAAATCTTCTTTTGATTTCTTTTTCCTATTTTCAATAATTTTCTGAAATTTATTCCTAAATTCACCAAAATTCGCAAATCTCACAATTTTACTAACCAATAATATTTTCAACATAAATAAATTCAAAATTCACTAAATTTCCAAAAATCACAACTCAATCCAATTATACCCAGAATTATTCATGAATGCATGTACAATTATTTTCATGTACCCAACTTTCACTATTCACGTGTATTTGTATGTCATATTATGCATGAACATGAAAAAAATGAATTTCTAAGCTCTCATTAATCCCTCATATTCACTATTCTAGCCTCCCACAGGTGATGGGATGTTACAACTAAAGCTTATATGGCATGTCCTATGTGTTGCCATCAAACTCATTCAATGAGGTTACGAAGTAAAATATGTTATACAGGACATCATTATTACTTAAAACATGGGCATAAATGGCGAAGATGCAAATTGTTTAATGACAAAGTAGAATTAGGTGAAGCTCCTTTGTACTTGTATGATGATGATGTGGTTTACCAACTATCATATTTAGGTAGCATTACACCTAACAAACACCTAAGTAATAGAGAGCGAAAGTGAAGTGTTGTTGAGCTTAATTGGAATAAAAAAGCATATTTTTCAATTTGTCATATTGGAAGGAATTGCAGTTGAGACATAATCTTGATATGATGCATATTGAAAAAATATTTGTGAGAATATTTTAGGAACTTTGATGGGAATTGATGGCAAATCGAAAGACACAATAAAGCTAGATTAGACTTAAAAGACATAAATATAAGAAAAGATTTGCATTTGAAAAGAAGAGATGATGGGTCATACATCATTTTACCTGCTTGTTACAACATGTCCAAAAAGGAGAAGCAAACTTTTTTTCAATTTCTTAAATCAACCAAGTTTCCCGATGGGTATACATCTAATATAGCTCATTGTGTCAATGTCAAAGAGAGAGAAGTTTCGGTCCTAAAAAGCTATCATTGTTATGTACTTTCGCAACGATTACTTCCTGTTGTAATACGTACGTGTTTGTTGAAGGATATATCCCTAACTTTGGGACAATTGAGTGAGTTTTTAAGCAATTATGTTGCAAGACATTAAAAGTAAAAGAACTTGAAAAAATGGATAAGACATAGCTTTGAGTTATGTTAATGCGGATTGTTAATTTTTGACTTATGTTAATGTGTAATGTTGATGTTTGAGTTATGTTAATACTGATTATTGATGATTAAGTTATGTTAATACGGATAATTGAGGTTTGAGTTACTACAATGTGGATTGTTGACGTTTGAGTTATGTTAATGGGAACTGTTGATAATCGAGTTATGTTAATGCTAATTGTTGATGTTTAAGTTTTAGATATATATTATAATGGCACCTAGTAGAAACAAAGGGAAGAAGGTGACAAGTATTGAAATTCTTCAAACCCAACAACAACCAAATCAATCAGTTTCTAGCCAACAACAACAATTAACTTCATCCACCAATGAAGCAAGTCAACAACAACCTCCATCTGCCTCAACTAATATAAAGGGATTTGCAGGTTCGTTAATCTTTAACACCTACAAAATAAACTTATTCTCAACTATATAAGTACATGTTTAATGTGTATTTTTTTATCATTATTCATTTGTTGTCAGGTTCTAATGTCAACATCAGAAAAAAGAGGTAGAAATATAACTAAAGATTGTGAGTTGCAACTAATAAATGTTGCAATGAACAATAAGTTGTCAATGCATATTGATATTTTGCAAGGTCGTCCTCTAGACAAGATTCAATCGTCAAAATTGTCTAGTGAGCTAGCGATAACCTTAATGTTTCAAACTGTGTCACTTCACTGTTAAAAAAAAGGACTAGGGATTGTCGTTATTGACTACTTTAGTATTAAAAATCTTTTCCATCTAATGAGGAGGCAAGAAGACATGTTTCGGAACGAATGTCTCAAAAAAATTGGCACAATTTGTGTGATTATTGGGCCTCTCCCAATGTTCAAGTTTGTTTTCTTTATCTTCACATTTGCTTCCGTTAATCTTGTTAGATGATTTAATAATTATCTTTTTTCTTTATTCAGGAAAAATGTGAGAAGGCTAAGGTGAACAGATGACAAATGAAAACTCCTCACAACCAAGCCTCCAAAGTATTTGTTGTCTTCCGAAATGAATATGTAAGATATTCGTTTCTAAGTTATAATTATATCAATAATCACTATATTTTTTTCATAAAATAGAGTGAGAAAAAACTATATAGACAAAAGCGTGATACGATCACACTCTACAAACTCACTTACTATATGAAAGGTTAAGTGTGGATGTTTGAAGAGCGCAAAATAACTTTGTAAATAATGAAATTTAAGTTTATTTATTTTTATAGTACTAAGTAATAATATTTAAATTGAATATTGATTTTACTTTTTTAATTTTAAAATAAGATGCAAGAGTTGCTACAAATATCAATGTGTAAGGGAAATCAGACAAATGTAGAAGACATTTGTAACAAGATGCTAAGTACACGATTCAGATATATCAAAGTTCTTGGATTTGACCCTAAGTCAGCCACTTCATTATTATCAAGACCATCATATGTTTAATGTTTTGAAGAGGAAAACAAGTTGCTTAAAAAGAAGTTAGTCAAGCATGAAAAGTACCTAAAAAATTACTTGGTCTGGATTATATAAGCAATGAAGATAAAAACGAGTAAGAGTAATTAAACTAATATCTGTATTTATTATTTTGTATATAAGTATTTTTGAATATGTAATTAAAATCTTGTACACGAACAAATGTAATGATATTTTATTTTCCATAAACAATGCTTCAAATTGTTAATTATTTTTGTATATTTTTTATAATAAATTAACAACAAAAAACTCTAAATATTATATAAAATAATATGAATTCAAAATATCGCAAATAATTATAATTTAACATGGTATATCATTTCGTTAAAATTTATATTAAAAATTTGAATACATTTTACAAAATATAGCTAAAAATATTTAACTACTTTTTTAGAAACATAGCTAAAAACCTTTGGCTACATTTCTAGCTTAGCTATATTTATGGAAATGTAGCTAAAAGATTTTAGCTATGTTTCTACTAATTTTTTGCTACAAAAATAAAACGAAAAAAATATTAGTGACAATTAGCTAAAAATGTCGCATAAAATTTTCAGCTACAAAGATTTGGCAACATTTTTGGCGGCGATAATAAATCGTCGCTAATAGTCTTTAGTAATTAGAAATTGTCACTAATAATTTTTAACTACAAAAATAAAATGTAGGAAAAAACTATTAACAACAATTAGCTAAAAATATCACATAAAATTTTTAGCTACAAGGATTTAGTAACATTTTTGGCGGCGATAATAAATTGTCGCTAATAACCTTTAGGGACGAAATTTTTTTGTAGCTAGATGTCATTTATGTTACAGTGTATATTAAGAATCTTCACAGTCAGTGACTAGTGACTGTATTTTGGCAGAACCTCCTCGAATTATAAACCCAGATCATGTCCTCAAATACACAAACTCACTAACTCCATTGATTTGAACATGGATCTGATACCAAATGTAGAGGAAACTATCTGTCTCGTCCTTTATATTATTTGTTCATGTCAGTTCTACTCTACACTCAACGGCATCATACTTTTTGTTAAGCGACCATCTATTTATAAGACTATAAGGTGGTGAGATCTCATTTGCCGCCGTATTGTACAACTTTTTATCATCACTAATTTCTTTCTAATTCCTTTATGTTCATTAATTTATTTATTTTTGGATATTTCTCCGTTCAACTGTCTTATGCTCTTGCAAGTAGATATTTCCTTCACTTGCTTGAAACTTCTTTAATGTTGACGAAGACTTCTAGAGAGAGAAAAATTTGTGATCATTTAAAAGTCCTATAAACTTTATTTATGGGTTATCCATTTCTCTTTTGTGATTATGAAAATTTAATATATGTAAATGAATTACTTAAAGTGCATGCCAAATAAATTGAGATATTGTTAAATGAAATGCACATAAAAGTTTTGTGTGCGACAATACACCTCCTTGGCAATTTCAGCCTCAAAAACTGAATTTGTCCTCAAACCACAAAATCACTAGAAGCTAAACTCTATAATTGGGTGAATGGTCCCCTTTTAGAACCACATTTGGTATCTGTTGGCTTTTCACACACGGCACAAGTGGTACTACTGTCCATAGGAATTCCTGAGCTGACTACAAGAAGGCTTCCTAGCAGCTTGAGTTGAGCAAAGAGTGACAGAAACTCGGAAGCTGAAAAAGGGTTTTGCAGACTATTACAATGGGAGGTTGCTGCTCAGACTCAGGCGACAACTTGCTGCTTGTGGTGGTGCTCACCATATTCATAGCCTTGCTTTTCTTCTTTTCTTGTCCACCAGCATCTCCTTACCCTCAGGGAAGAAGAGTCACTGTCCACTACTGTTCTTGATCTTGTTGATTATTGTAGAAGTCGCTCTTGCTGGGTTCGACCCTCAATGTAGCGAGATGATAAGTTAACCTTAGGTGCAATAAAAAAAGGAATTGTCGTACATCCATGATGTTATATGGAGGGTGGCTTTTAGTTTAGTTTAATGTTTGCCTGTAAAATAGACTGGGTTCTTGTGTAACTAGTTGCTTTGGTCACTGTCTCTGTGTGTTTCATGTTCTTTGTTCTTTGAAAGCTGAGAGAAAAAAGGTACTGGTATTTCTGTTTCTACCGAAAACATAATAAAGGAAATAGAATTTTCAATCACCTCCTGCAAGTCACTATTCTCCTTTTTAAAACATAAAATTTGAAGGTTTCACTGTCCCAGAACTCCAGTTTTCTTTCTTTTTAAATATGATGTCGGTGGAATTCAAATTAACAATACATAGATATATGTATTTAATCCTGGAGACCATAATACGAAGAAGAAGATAAGCTCTATAATTGAGAGGTGAATGGTCCACTTTTAGAACCATCATGTGATCTCTGTTGATTTTTCACACACACGTGGAACTACTGTTCATAGGAATTCCGGCCGTTACTGTAACAAGGCTTCCTATTTCCTAGCGGCTTGAGTTAGAGCAAAGAGTGACAGAAACTCCGAAGCTGAAAAAGGTTTTTGCTGACTATTACAATGGGAGGTTGCTGCTCAGACTCAGGCAACAACTTGCTGCTTGTGGTGGTGCTCACCATATTCATAGCCTTGCTTTTCTTCTTTTCTTGTCCACCAGCATCTCCTCACCCTCAGGCAAGAAGAGTCACTGTCTACTACTGTTCTTGATGAGTTCTTTAGGACCTCATCTTGTTGATTATTGTAGAAGTCGCTCATAATCTTAGGTCCAGTAGTGACCTCTTGCGGATACTATGAGTACAATAAAACAAGGAATTGTCGTACATCCATGAAGTTATATGGAGGGTGGCTTTTAGTTTAGTTTAATGTTTGTCTGTAAAATAGACTGGGTGCATGTGTTACTAGTTGCTTTGGTTACTGTCTCTGTGTGTTTCATGTTTTCTGGTCTTTGAAAGCTGAGAAAAGAGGGACTGGTGTTTCTGTTTCTACCGAAAATATAAGAAAGGAAATGGAGTTTTCATTCACCTCCTGCAACTCTGCAAGTCATTATTCTCCTTTTTAAAACATAAAATTTGAAGCTTTCACTGTCCCAGAACTCCAGTTTTCTTTCTTTTTTAATATGATGTCGGTGGAATTGAAATTAACAATACATATGTATGTGTGTGTATTTAATCCTGGGGACCATAATAAGATTAAGGGTATCTCTCAGAAGCCAGAACTGAATTATTGCTGTGGTAGTTTCAATCGGTGAAATTAGCTTCCCAAGAATTTTTTTTACTTGAATGGCAGTGACAAAAGCTTCAACATCCTTTGATTTTAAATTATGAATAAAATAATGTTAGGAATCATAATTACAATTTCACTCGAATTAAATTTATTATTGTTGAAAACAGATTCAGGATGGTAGAATCTTTAACAATATGTTCACTATTAAAGAAGAAACTATTATTTCATTCCTTCCTTTTCCAATGGTCGTTCTAAGGCTAATTGCTCTTATCAAGTTGTGAACTCTGATATTTGAAGTGGGCTGTGAAACTTCACGATCCCATCGAAAGCTTCTTGTTTTTTTGTGTGTGTGTGAAAGGTGGAGGATGAGTCTTTTTCGTACTGCTTACACATCGTGAAAGGTGGCGGACGAGTCTTTTTCATATTGTTTACGCATTGTCAATTTGATTGAATATTTTCGCTCCTCTTCCTCATAAATTACTACCAAAAATTGAAGGGATTATAATGTGGAGGTCGTTGCTGTTTCAATTCCGTTTCCTTTTCTCAATGAGATTAATTTAATCTACAGATGTGACCCTTCTTGGTTATGTTCAGAAGGAGACATTGCCACAATGCTGATCCATCTGAAACTAAATAATGATTCTTTAACGGAGAACAGTGAAATATGCTAAATCTTCTGTCCACTTTTGTCCCGATCAGGATTTCGTTCCCAAACTTTGTAATCCGGCTGTTAACATAGTCAAATCTTCAGCTCCAGCTGTTTGGCTTTCTAATTTTCAGCTTTTGTCAGTTTATGCTGTTTGTAATGATTTTATAAATATCAGTAGCGACGTTTTCATCAGATTAGAAAAGAAAAACTCTTATCCATACAGTAAAAGTGCCAGTCACTAAAGCAGACTCCGTGTCATTAGTCGAGGGGTCCAAAAGGAAAAGGCAGTACAATCCTGAATAATTGAAATGCAAAATCTGAAGAAGAGGGTGAGAATATATAAAGAAAACGCCCGTTCCTGTTAAGCTTTATATCTGGAAAATAACAAGTAATATCAGCCGCCTGACCAAATCTAGCCGGAGCAAAGCTTTTCAAGCGCCAGATTTTCATCACCACCAACTGCTTCCAGTGTACTCCTCACCAGCGATTCAGGGAAACCCATCTCGACAAGTTTCTGTACCTGTAATGATTGAAACTGCGTCAGTACGTAGCCATCATGTATGTATATAAACACTTCAATCACAAAGCAAACGTCCAAGATAACATATACTGTGTTTTCAAACCTTTTCTTCAACCCCTAGTGATGAGATCTTGGCAAAAGTTTCTGTCCAATAGCGAGCTGTCCCAACAAAGGTCTGATACTCCTTAATATACTGTAACGTCCACAGATCCCAAGTCAAAATGTGAAGCTGTATATGAAATAAAAGATGACAGCTTTTACTCTAAGCACTCAGACAAGTACACCTGTTGTGCCACTACAGCATCTTGAGGGTCATCGGGCTGAGGGGCAGAGAGTAATGCTTGGACAGAAAGAAGTGCTGTCTTTAGAGTGAGTGCCGGACTCCACTGATCCTTCAAAATATCCAGGCAAATGGCTCCACTTTGACTGCTGATATTAGGATGCCTGAAAGCAGACAGTCCCAACACAAGAAAAATTAAAAGTTTTAAGCAACTAAAAGATCAAGCGCAAAATGTTGTGGGCATGTCATGCATGAATTAATACATTACTCAAAACACCTGACATTGAGTTCTAGTTGCGGCGGAACTTTCAATGCACCCTAAATCCATACATTATATCGATTACATATCGCAGGGGTCAGAGGATTCATCTAGTCACCACATCAAATTTGAAGCTAATGCTTTTTGCTATTAGAATCCCTCTTCGTAAGGTGGGAAAACTCTCCTAACTCAATTGACATGACCAACATGTAGGCAGAAGTAGAAAGAAGCTAGTGAAGGAAGAGAAATCAAGATGATGCTCCTAACTTGCAAGCATGATATCATAATGGTTACTTTAAATGCCTTTCTTCTTTGGCCTAATCACCTAAATTGACCTTTTGGCAGCTAGAAGTCCTTCACTTACACAATAATATGATTATCTGCAAGATCATGAAATGTTTCAACAAAACCAAGTTACATGAAGGCCAATTGACGGCAAACCTGACATCAAAACAAAGAGCAGCATCCTGTATATCAAGACCATGACATCAAAAGCCAATTTTGCAGTTGATCCCCAATTGATCACATGCAGTGGATCTCTGCCTTCCTCACACTACTCTCCAAAATCATTCAAGGACATGAATAAATAAGACAACACAGATGCATTTACCTTGAGAGCAAATTAAAAAACTCAAAAGAACACATGACAGTTCAAAACTCAAATAGTTAGCGCAACGATCTATACAGGTAAACACACTTTTACTGCTAGTAAAAATAACTACCGTAATGTGTAACTGCATGACAACTTAAATTATAGCCAATGTCATCTATGAGAGACTTTTCAAAAAAAATGTCATCTATGAGAGGAAAAAGAGTATACAACCACAATTTTATTACGCCTCCAAAACCATATTGATTTTGAAGGGCACCACCAGTCATCTTGTGTAACAATATTAGAATTAACATAAAAAAATGCAAATATAAAAGCAAATTAGGTCATTTTTTCCTACCACACTTTCGTTGCAAACTGCATTTTGGGAGGCTCGAAAGGATATCCATCTACAAAAGGAACCAAGCATCGCAACTGCAAGTTAATAGGTGCTTTCATATCCTTCACACTCAAAAAGCAGCCAAAAACCCATCTTACCATAAGCTAATAGCAAAATATAGGTTCAGCATGCGAATGCTTTCCCCATTTTTCAAAGACCAGAGGATAAATCTACAGCTAAATTTCCAACATTGAAACAATTGCGAATGACATGCTCAGAACCCTAAAGCCATTTCTGCTACTACAGAGCATCCAGTACCTACTTGACCCTGAGAAAATTACTTGACGACAAGAAGCATTTGGTCTCCCTTTTTTTTCTTTAATAATTTTAAAAAATAACTCAAGTTAAGGACAACTCACCAAAATTAATCCCCAAAACTTTTAAACAAGAATAGAAACATACGAAATTTAAAAGAAAATCTCTTCATTTCCGTCTTTAACTTCCCCATTTTTCTTCAACAATTAACAAAAACAACTCAAATTAAAGAACACCCAACAAAACCAACGTCGCAATTTTCCAAAAAGAAACACAGAAAGACACTAACATTAAACAGTTACGGGTGTTTTCCCCAAGATGCCATACCTGGGAGTGTGATATCGATATAGAAAGTGCCACCTTCATAGGGAGTTCCAGTCGGTCCAGGGATAATACCAGTCAATCGACCTAAATTGTCAGATTTAGGAGTGACCCTTATGCCTGAGGACTCAATGTCTCTGCTACATTCTTGAAGCTCCTTTTGTACGCGAGAAAAGTCGATCATTGTTTGTTGGTTGTTCTTTTTTCACTCAAAATTAGGTTTACAAAAAAACACCCTAAACTGAGAAAAGAGGAAAGAGAGTATTTCAGCGCCGGAAACTGAACTCTCTCTCTATATAGAATGAACTTTTTTGGGACTTCTCTCTCTAAAGGGGTACAAAACTTGGGCTTTCTTTTATCGGAAAAAGGGATTTGCTTGTTTCAAAGTAGATTTCCTTCGTTTGGTTGGGTTTTAAAATATAATATTTAAATTTTAATATGATATTATTTTAAATTTATAAATAAAAATTAATTGAATAATTAAACAATATTATAAATGACAAATGATAAATTTTAAAAATTATAATTGAATTAAAAATATCAAATTTAAAGGAATTTGGTGTAATTAATTTTTAATAATATGACATGATTTAATATGAAACTACCTATACATTGTTTATAATTTAAAAGAAACATCAAAACAATGTTATTCTTAATCAAAGATAAATGTCAAACACTTGTAAGATTATTTAGTGACATTGAGGTTATCCTATAATTGAAATTGGCTGTAAGACAATGTTTATATTGAAAATAATAAGTGGGTAATATTATAATTAGTGTAGGATAAAATAATACCAACTCAATATATTGTATCCAATGTTTTAAAAATCGGACACAAGAGAATTAAGGTTTAAAATGTTCAACCAATATTAAATTATTATAAAAATCAGTTAAAAGTTTTTAAGGTTAAAAAAGCTTGATTGAGTTTTTAAACTATTAATCATATCTTTATCTAAAATAATTATCATGTATCAAATTTCATGATTTTAGATAATATTTTGATATTTTCTATTATCCTATTTATGAAATAATATGATAAGCTTTTTTATTTTTCCTTTTTATCAAAATTACTTTTAGTTTTATTCTTGTGTTAAAGATATGTCATATTTTAAAGAGATAACATATTAAAAAAATTTATTTAACCTTTTAAAATTTTTTAATTTAGTGTCAAATTTTCTAAAGTTTTAATTTAGTAACTAACTTTTTAAAATTTATACAAATCAGGATAAAACATTATTTTGAGGCAGAGCATTTTGACGGACGTCGTCATGAAAACAAAAAGTTAATCATTAAATTGAAAATTTTAGTGTTAAATTTTAAAAATCTTTTTAAAGTTAGGTATTGTTTAATTCGATATCCTTATTTTAAAATATGAACTATAATTAATTTTTTAGGAATTATTAATTAAAAAACTTATAATTTATTACAAAAGATTGATCTTTCTTTATTAGAAAGTCTCATAATTTTTGTAATGCAGGTCACAATACAACACTGTTGTATGAAATTTGTTACAAAGTCTCATAAAAAATTATTGTTCAAGCTAATAAAAGTAAATTGATTAGGTGTATACATACATACATACATATACATATATATATATATATATATATAATGGTAGTTGTAAAATTAAAAATTATTATACGTAAAAAAATATACGTTAATGAAATTTATTTATCGTAAATGTGATTTAATTTAAAGAGAAAAGTGACTTTTCAAATTTTAATTTGAATAATAATTTGTTTATAATGTTATTAATTATTATCCCTTTATTTTAATATATTAATTAGTATTATAATTAAGGTTCGCGTTCGTAGAATAGAATGAAAGGTAGTTGTTAGCCAAAAATGACGTCGCACCCAATGAAGTTAGTGCAATGGATTGATTAGGTACACTTGTCGTTTAGAGTTTGCATTAGTTAGTTTAATCCCAATTAGTGGTTGTTTTAAAACCTAATTAACTAGTATCAGTGAGTGATTCAGTATGCCCCACCCACTCTTCTCCAGCCTCCTAAGACAAGTCAGGGTCCTAGTCGATAAGAGTAACTTCAAATTCATGATCAGATCTTCTGTTCTAATTATGATGTTCCTATTATGTTCTATTAAATTTCGTTCACACATTTATATGGATCTTATATAAATATATGGATGAAATTTAATATAATAAAGTTAGAACAGAATAATTGAAACAGAAATTTTGATGTGCTCGAACTTTATATGAGCCCGATTTTTAAATCTATTTTTTCAATATAAAGATTCCACTTCTTTATGTGGAGACAGAATTCCAACAACTCAATTGACACCAATTGGTCCAGAAGAAAATGAGTGGGCATATACATATATATATATTTTGTAGGATTCACAAAGATCGTGTGTTTCTTATGATTTCTCTCTAAAATACTTTTATCACTCTTCCAAAAACTTGAATCTTTGATAAGTTTATTTTTGTCATATAAAAATACGAGTATTGTCTACACTTACTCCTTACATGCACAAGAAAGTATCAGACACATGATCCTATTTGAGTTTTAAATTATGCAGTAAAGTTTGGTCAACTTAAATCCCTAATATAGGATGTACGCAACGTACCAAAATACTTTGGATCGATACTTTTCTGACCACTCTCAACAATAGCGGTGTCGTGATGACTATTGCTCGAGGCTTTAACATCAAACTTGATTTTTTAATGGGTCAATGAGCAAACGAATCTATCAAATGTCTTTGTGAAGCCCATTACTGATTTTCTTAGCAAATATAAATAGTTGGTGAACTTCTCTTGTGGACCGAAATCATGCACAGTGACCTTATATACCTACACGTGAAATATAAGAAGCATATTACCTTTACATTGTCCAACCCAAATAGCCCAAATTCTCGAATCTGTTTAAACTTTAGGTTGAATTCAAACCCAAACGTAAGCTCGAAACCAACCTGAGTCTTTACCAAGTCTAATTAGAGTTGTTATGCCTCTCCAAATTATGTGTCCTTCCTTCCAACGAAGAAGTACCAAAATTTACTATCAACTGAAATGAAATGGAGGGGAGGACGGTGATGAGGGTGGGAGAGAAGAGTCTGGCACGTGTCTGCACTTTCAATGCGATTGTACCTTGTAAGACACGTCTCCTTTGTGCCAGTAGCCGCCGCCTACACCTTTCCTCATTTGCTAATGTGATGTCTTCCTCCTTTTAACTTCTTTTCTATTCCAAAACAAATATTTATTTAAAGCATTTAAATCAATTTAGAATATAATTGTATTCCACCTAATTAATAATAATTGTTATTATTACTGATAATGACTATGAAGATGGTACTAAAAGAACAATGAAAGAGACATGTACAATAAAAGCAAACCTCAACTTGTAAACTCAGAAAGGGAAAGGATGGACACAATGCAAGAAAGAAAGCAAGCTAAAGAGGATAATATGTGGTTGTTAGTTGCAAGAAATTGAGGGTTTACAAGAAAAGTGAAATGAAATGGAGGTGTAAGCACGAAACTATGCTTAAGCAATCGTTCCATCAAAAACCATGGAGGGTTTATAACAGTTCACCAATAAATTTTTAAAAAAAGACACATTAAAAGAGAGAGAGAGAGAGAGAGAGACCAAAAAATAAACAAGTTACCATTTTTACAGTGTAGAGACAAGAAAAAGGTTACACCTTTTTAAGAGGGGTGGAGAGATAGGGCAATATATATGGAGATGAGAGGAGCTGCAAAGAGAAAAGAAGAAGAGACCCCAAGGAGCAGGAAAAAGAAGAGGACTTTCTGAATTGTTACTGGGATCTTCTGCTTTTTTTGGTTCCCTTAATTAGATGGCTATGGGTTGATTTTCATTTTGCTAGCTTAACTTTTTTCTGGGACTGATCGATTTGGTTGAATTTTTGTACCGGCTAGCATGAGAATGGGTTTTTGGGTTTGGTTATATATGATCGCCGGCTATACTGGTGCGATTTGTTATTGGATTTTTCCGTGGAGTTCTCTTTCTTTTTCGTTTTTTTTCCCCTTCCAATGGGATTATTTTTTTTATTACTGCTCTGTTATGCGTTCCCACTTAACAAAGTTTAGATTTTTTTGTCCGAAATTTTTGGCTTATGCTTGGTTTGCATAGAATGTAGATGATAGGAATGTAACTAAAAGGTAGTATTTAACAGTGGCTGGTGTACTGATTCTGTCCGGGCTTTTTTAGCGCTGATTTTAGTTTGATCTTTAATGAAATGCTGTTGTGAAGAAAATAGATTTTGGGTTATGCTTGGTCTTCTGTATCTGAATCATCAATTAAGTTGAAAAAAGGCCAGTGTTTACTTTGTTGTTAATTATGTTGGTAGATCCTCGTTTGGATGATATTGCAGTTTGAAATCATTTCACACAGTTTGTATGGCTTGATCAGTCTATGTTGAGTTGTTCCTTGTGATGGCAATCAATCATATTCAATTTTTCAAGCTAGTTACTGTCTTTTGTTTGATCAATCCGAGCGATTATTTGTGATGAGCTGATGTGCACTTCATGTTTTCTTAACTTATTGTATGATATTCTCATCATTGATCAATTTTTATATTTTATTTCAGGGTAGTACAAATGGTATCTCTACCATTCTCTTTCGATCAACTCTAGATTAGCAGCTCAATCTGACGTTAGAACTGTAGGCAACATGAGTTGCATTTGGTTGAAGGTTGGTAGGGGTATCTGCAAAAGATTTACGTGGGTGAAAATTGATTCTTCTATAAAGTAAGAATGTGCGGTTGAAGCTGCAGTTTCCTCTAACAATATTGATGGGTTTGGTGGATTTGAATTTTACTAGTTCATTGTGACAATTGAACTTGGTTTTGATTCATATGGTTCCTTTCTTTAATAAGAAGCTGAGGAATAGATTGCGTAAGGGTAGAATAGGTGAACTTCCGTAACTTTTTCAAGGACTACATACTCAACCTAAAGAATGGGTCTGCCCCAAGTATCCTCTAGTGGCATTGCTGAGGAAGTGAGTATGAGTTGTTGTGATTTGAGTGGAATGCATGGAGGAAACCTTGGCACTCGAATGCAGATGGATTTACCTTGCTCTTCTCTTGGAGATCCCCAAAGGAGAACTAACGCAGAGCATAAGACTGCGTGGTTAACTCATAGAACTGAACAAAATTTTCAGACCCATGTTCCTAGGATTGCAGGTTTTGAATCAAGGGGACTAAGCTCTTCTGTTAACCTATTTCATGGAAACCAGTCAACATCGAATGTTGTAAGAAGCATTGCAGGTGATGAAGTTGAGTCGACTGGGTCGCTAGTCAGGAAGCGAGTATTGTCTCCACTAAGTGGAATGCTTTTTCCTGATCAGTTCAATGGTGATCGATTGGATATTGGCGTTGGAATATATAATAGTGGTTTTCAAGGTGGTAAAGACAGCTATAAAATCTCACTGCCACAAGAGCATAAGAAAGCTCACATTGGCAATTCCAGTTGTTTAAGTTCTCAAAACTTGTCTGCTCCACGTGTTCCAGAGTGGATCAACTTCAAGGATGATAGTTGTGTGGCTAACTCCATATTCTTCACTGATGGTCCAGTGCTAGAAAGCATGAAGCTGGAATCACACAGTGAATTTTTCTCACCCTTTGGGGTCAATAGTTCTGGAGAAACAATTAACATAACATCACGTGCTGGGGCTATTCCAATACCTGCAAAGAAGATGGTTTCATCTCCTTTATCATTATCTCCTCTAGGTCCAAAGCTCCCAGAACAATTAAAATCTGCTGGAGGATGTCACAATATAGGCGAAATGTTAGATGAAAAATATATGACCTTCAAAGATGTCGAAAAATCACTTGATGGCACCGACTCAGATGTTCGGACTATTCAGATGAATGAGCATAGCAAGATTCCAAATGGATCTTCACAAGAATTTGATCTTTTCCAGAAACAGCTCGACGTGTTCATTCCTGACATTACTAGTTCCTGGGATGAGGATTCAGATTCTACTACTCCCCCATGTGTCAAGTTTGGTAAAACACTCAGTAGTCTACCTGTTAGAAGGTCCTTAATTGGTTCCTTTGAGGAGTCTCTTTTGTCAGGAAGGTTACTGTCAGCGAAAGCTTGTCAGGTTAGTACCTACATTTTCGTGGCAGAAGTTAAAATTGGATGCTAGTGTGTTTGCTTCTGCATAGGGTATAGCAAATCTGGATGTTGTATGTGTATGTATATTGTGTAGGCTTTAACTCCATTTGTCGTGACATAAATGTAGAGAATTGATGGTTTCCTTGCTGTTCTCAATGTCACTGGTGGGAATTTCTCACCACAATCACGGAAGCTCCCATTTGCAGTAACTAGTGTGGATGGAGATAATTATTTGCTTTATTACTCGTCAATAGATCTAGCAGGGCATTTGCAATCCAATAAGTGTGGTGGTTCAAAAATGAGAAGGAGCCTTAGCATTGATGATTCTGAAGCTGAGAAAAACAGGCTACGAATACCAATGAAAGGCCGTATCCAATTGGTAATTTTCATTTCCTCCTCTAACCTCTATGTTGTCAAGTTGGGCAGTGGAGCATACATCTATTTCATCCCTTGAAAAGAAAAAACATTCTTGTTTGGACAATATGATTTATGGAACGTGTCATCTTTAACTGTCTCAGGGTTGTTCATAAAAAGCATCTTTTCATCCCTTTTTGGAAATTGCAAGTACTGTTCCTTTAATCACTTTAAGAAAATTTCAATCTTGATCGTTAACAATACAGTTGATTGCTGAAATGTGTTGCCATCTAGTTGTGATTCTGTACATTTAGCTCATATGTCATGGCTGCTGGTGCCTTAACTGAAAACCTAACACTGGAAGATTGAATTGGTTTTCCAGGTTCTCAGCAATCCAGAAAAGACACCTATTCACACTTTCTTTTGTAACTATGATCTCAGTGACATGCCAGCTGGTACCAAGGTAAGCTGAATCATGAGAAAGATGATTGCATATGTGAGATAAATAGATTGATGGACAAATGCCTGCATTATATTCATTGTCTTGCTCAATGAGCTGAAAGTTGGATGCCTTTTCCATGATACTTTGTTCAGTATACCTGTTTTTTCCTTCTGTTGTTTAACTTTACCTTACCAGTACGAAACTCATTGACGCTCTCTCTCTCTGCCTCAAAAGACTTTCCTGCGCCAAAAGATCACCTTATCTTCGTCTGGACCAGCAAATTTAATTGCTGATGGGAGAAAAACAGGTGTCAAAATTAAAGATGACGCCAATACATCTTCAATGTCAAACATTGATTGTTCCTTGCCTCATGGGACAGAATCTGAAAATTCAAATGGAACTGGCCCTGTACATAGAATAAGATCTTCTGACCGCAGTAGATTCAGCTGTAGTCAACACATAAAGAGTGATTCAGTGGATAGACGCCCTCTAAGTTCAACTAATATTTATGTAAATAAAATTGCTCAAAGCCCTTCAAAGGTCAATGATAGTATTAATGGAGCAGGTGTTCTCCTTTATGCTCTTCATCTTCGGTTCATGTGCGCTTTTCCGAGAAAAATTTCTAGATCTGTTCAGCGATGCAAATCTGATTCTTTATCTGCCCCAGAAATAAACAAAATGAATACTGATGGCCATCGACGCTTTTATTTATATAGCGATATGAGGGTGGTGTTCCCTCAACGCCATTATGATGCTGATGAGGGCAAGGTTAGTCTTGTTTGTTTGTTTGAATTCTCATTTTCTGAGGCTGGTTGCAGTGACTGATTTGCATCAAGTTGTCCGTAATCATCACGATTGTTCTTTGTAATCTGTTGATTAAAGACCCATGAGCATAACTGTAAGTTCTTGTATTCTTTGAAATGTTCGACCATGGGAAATGAACTACAAAATGCGAGGTTTCTTGTAATGAGTTAGCTGTGTGGTGTAGACGAATTTGATTATCTTAGTCTTTCCTTTCGTTTTGGCTTGTCATATTTACAATCTACTTACTGGCAATCTGTATCTGTCATGTTTTCATCATTTACATATACGAGGAAAGTAAATTAAAATCTGCGTAAACCGATTAGATTGTCAAATGAAGAAAAAAAAGGCTGTCTAGGAATGGTGAAAGCCACTTCATTCATGGGTAGAACTTGGATTATATAAAGTCTGTCTAAAGCTACAGCTCCTGTAACTGTTGACTGTCAGATTCCTATGTGGCAAACTCGATTATCTTGCCAAGTTACTGTTAAATGCTTAATTATTCTGTTGATTGTGCATAAGATGGTAAATGTCATGTTCTGTACCGACTAACGACTCCTATATTGCATTGCAGTTGAAGGTTGTATATGACTATCCATCAAACCCAAAGTATTTTGACATGTGAAAATCCGCAGAAGGTTCATCTTCGAAAATTTGGTATACAAACTCTTGAATGTATATGTATGTGTACAGTACGTATATTCAGGGAACTTGTACAGATTTTAAATTCCTCAAGTAATCTCAGTAACATTTTAGTTTCATCGTCAGACATGATTTGCGCATGTTAATCTGATGAAATGTGTCGTCTTTCATCAAACAAAAAGCATAAGCACAAAGATGATGCCACGAATTGCTGGAGGAGACTGACATTACTTGCACGCAAACACGAGCTGATATAGTTGTTAGGACTCCTCAAGGATGCTTCAGTCCATAGAAATGTGGGGAGTTTGTTAAGCGAAACATCAATACACTCGGTGGCTCGGATTCTTATCATTTGACATATTTCTCTGGATAACGTTCTTTTCGTGTCGATCATAAGGGAGCTCTCACGCTCTTATTGAACCTAACTCTTAACCCTGTTGGCATCTACTTCCTGTCTTGCACAGAAAGATGATGATTGTTTCGATACTCCACTTTTTTCTGCACAACCATTTCATTGTTTCCTATCCAGCACTCTTTTTCTCCTCCACATTCTCAAGCAACCAATACATCTTATAATACTTACATCTACGTATATCACATCAGTAAGATACTACGTGCATGTCCTAAAAAGAAAAATAAGCGTGAGTAGCTAAAGGGCATTATCAAATACTGATAATGACAAGAGGTAAGTGAAGATACAAAGATGCAAGAAACTATGACTGAGTCCATGATTACTCTAGAAACGTGCCGTATCATACTCCTTTGGCTTCATCAGTTTGCCATCTGCATCTCTTTTTTGGGAAAGGGTTTCCATAAGGAGTAAGTAAGCTTTCATCCAAATGAGGAAAGATGAGATAGAGAATAGCACGCATTTGACAGATATTTCTGATTCTTGGAAATTATATAAATAATGGGAAAATAATAAAGCATAGATTTTTCAAACATTTTTTAATATTCATGATAATTGTATGGTAATCTTTTTTTTTCATAAGAGAGATTCTACATCTACAACTATTACCAATGATTAAAACACTCAACCAATTCAGCCTATTCAACTTTAAAAATTATGAACCGCTCAACTTTTCAGTTCGTTTTCAACTTTTTTGTTTGATTTATTTTAATTTTTTTATTAAAAACTAATTAACTTATTAATTAGTTAATCAATTTTTATCAACTTATAAGTTCTTATAAATTAATTAATTTTCATTTAATAATAACTTTTTAATTAAACTTTAAATTCTTCGATGGGTGAGGATAATCTTTTTTAATCGTATTTCAAATTTTTTAATTTATTCAATTTTTAGCTAGTTTTATGACAATCTAATACCGGTTGAATTTTTTAAAAGTTGAATCTCTTGCCTCACCGATTTAACTTCTAATCCAGTTATTAAAGGTGTCCAGCCTCGTAAGTTTCATTTTCCAATAAAAAGACTCAAATCATTCAAACCTATTCGCTTTGGCTTGTAAATTAAAAAATGTTTTAGAGATAAATATGCCTAAAATTGGGTTTGACAGAGAAAATTGAGAATTCAAATATTTGCTTATCCTTTGCTTTGTGGAATTCGTAAAGATGTGACTACTCAGATAAAACAACTGTGTGGAGGGTGACTTGATAAACTGAGATGTAACTTTTCTACTCGGGAATTGCATGGTTTTAGATGTAGAAATTGCAAGTACATTCTCGACTTCCTCTCTGGTCTTTCCAATTTACATTGACTGTGTTCAATTAATGTTTTGAAAGGGAAGTTTCGTATGGTACCATAATCACAACTTTCTGAAACCATTAGCATGCACCTCAATGTTAAAAGCATTAATTTCTCTTCCAAAATATATCATAATTCATTTCTTTGACCTTCTGATATAAGTAAATGTAAATCAATCAACAACACTCCCTATAAAAGTTCACTCCTATGCCTTGTTTCAGCCTAACTTTTAGAGGTCTTGAATTCTCATAACAAATACCAGTATCTTCTCCAGAAGTTCACAATCTTCTTCAGTCCAAGAATTTCGCAAGAACTAAAGGTTGTGTTTTTTTTAACTTAAAAGGTAGAGACTTTTAACTCCTTTCAATATAAGATTCTGTGTTACAACTTGATTTATATAAGTATACTTCAAAAGATTCCTCATTTTTCTTCATTTTTTTTATAGGTAGATTCCAAGTGTCGCACTCTTTTTCTCTATCCGTAACTGTTCTTGCTTTTTCTACAGATCTCTTGCCGTTTCCGAGCTGTCATTTAATAGTGTTTTTTACAGTTTTTCTCTGAAACGTCGATCTCAAATGGAAGAGATTCAAACCAAGGTCCCCGGAAACTCACCTCAGAAATTCCAGAAACTATTTTATAGAGCACAGATTGGTCTGAGGTTTGCAACTTTCGGAACTTCGTTTGCTGCAGCATTACTAACAGTCACCAATGTTTCTACAACTGAGTTGATTCCAGGATTTCCAGTGGTAGCTAAATATAGCTACGAGGACTCTTTCACGTAAGATACTTCCAGGAATGAAACAAAACCCTGAAGCCTTTTCTTTGTACCTTCTGCATACTCATAAAGTTCCCATTCTTTTTCAGGTACCTTGCTGCTGCAAATTTCATCGCAGCCACATTCTCGTTGCTTTCTTTGTTTGGTGTCATTATTCTGGATCGTTGTGGCTCGAACTCCGCCAACTACTTTTTCTTGTTCATCTGTGATTTAGTAACCAGATTATCTCAATATCAATCATTTGTATATATGATAATAGAATTCACCAAGTGTTTATAACGTTTTATGGTTTGTTCTGGCAGTTGATGCTCTCCTTGGAAATTTCTGCTTCTGGAGCTGCTACTGCAGTAGGTTTGTTAGCGAAGAACGGGAATGAACATACTGGTTGGCCTGCAATCTGTTCTTTTGCAGCCAAATTTTGTATGAAAGGAGCAATCGCAGTGGCATTTGCTTACTTCTCCTTTATTAATTTACTCATACTTGCAGTCATATCTGCAAGCAAATCCAGACAAGTTCATGTTTGATCTTAGGGTGAACTTTGATGTATCAAATCGTAAAGCAGATTATAGTCATGGATATATGAAGCCGGCATCTGTATTTTCAGATTTGTGACAACTGCATCTCCTTAAATGCAACGCATTCTATCAATCTTTTGGCATTTCGATCCATTTTGAACCGCTGACGATAGTAATTCTCTTTCGGGTCTGTAGCAAGATGCCTCCGTGTGTTCTTTTGGTTTAGTTTTGTTATATGACAAGAACATTGAACTGATATTAGGAAACTTTTATCTTTATTCACAACTCAACCTACTTAGACTTTGAACATAGAGACTTAACAAGTAAATAACTACGCTTAAGCACTAAATCCTAAGCAAGGTTCTCGCTTTTAACTTTCTTTTTATGGTTTATTTGTTTATTGGGTATTAATCTAAGTTAATTTAAATAAGAGACTAAGACAATTATTGGCTAGTTTTTAGTAGTTATCACTATTAAATAAAAATATTATTATATTTTTTTACTATTTATCAATGTCTTAAAAACCAGATGGAAGTTAAATCGGTAAAACAACATAAAATCGATTAAAGATTAAATAAAATTAAAAATTTTAAGTATGATTAAAAGAGATTGTCTTTATCTAATGAAGAATTTGAAGTTTAATCGGAAAAAAAGATTATTAAATGAAAATTAATTGATTTATTTTAGTTTATAAGAACTTATTAATTTATAAAAGTTGACCGATTAATTAATAAATTGATCAATTTTTAACAACAAAAGTTATTAAAGTAAATCGAACTAAAAAGTTGAATAATTTAACATTTTTACAGTTAACCGGCTAAATCGGTTAGCTTTTTTTATCTTTGTTATTTCTAATATATCACAAATACTTATTAATTATTAACAACATGACTTTTTTCTGTAAAAATATTTTTGTTTCATTGTAACAAAAACAAAGACAAAATTTTATTTATTTATTTTCAAGAAAAATTACAAGATATTAAAATTTTGAAAGCACATAATATCTTCTTGATTATGTGTATTAAGTAAATTATTTAATAAATCAATAACTTAAAAAATAATAAAATATGAAAATGTTATCCAATATTAAAAGAATTGCATATATAAAGATTAAAAATGAATTTATATAATTTGGATAGTAATATATATCGAATTTTCAAAATTATTTACGAAAGATAGATCTAAAAGAACCACAAATTAATATAGGCGACAGACTTAATCACTTGAAACAAAGTAACAAAATTAATTTGACATAATACTAAATTTTGATATAGAAGTCTAGTAATTAACCTAGGGAACAAATCTATTCCCACTATTCCAAAATTGATCTCTTTCATCTATTGCAAGAAGTAATTCAAAATTGGATGGATGATATTTCACGGGATAGAGAGAACAGTGTATCCCTGGACTAGAGTATACCAAAAAAGAAAGAAAGAGGCATACTTGTAAATAGAGGTGGGCACAGTTTGATTCGGTCAGTTTTCAGTTGTTTTTTTAGACCGAACCGAGTAATCGGTTTTATGACACAAGAAAATCAAACCGATCCGAATGTAAGATGAAAACAAATTTTCAGTTTGCCTTGTGGTTCGGTTCGGTTACTTTAATCGGTTTGGATCCTAATCTTGGGCCTTAAAATTTGGGCCAATTTTAGTACATTTCTAATTTTTTTATTTCATTTTAGGACCTATTGGGTGATTGTCATACTTGCAAAGTTACAAACTTACCTTACATAGCTGAAGTTAGGAGTATAAAAAAATACAAACTTTTTTTGTTTTTACTTAATCGGTTTGGTTCAGGTTGGTTTGGTAAAAAAAAATTCCTATGCCGCACCCGAATTGATATAGTCGGTTTTTCAATATTCAGAATCAAATCGACCATTCATCACTCTCCATACTAACCCGTTTTGCTCGGTTTCTTCGGTTTTGCAAGTCGGTTCAGTTTTTTCAAATTTTTTGCCCACTCCTACCTGCAAACTTTAGAAACCACTTCGATCAGTTAATTAGTTGGTCTAAGTGAGATATTCAAGCTAATTCTAAGCTAAACCTAAGCTAATCTGGACACACCTAACCTAAACATATGGAAACGAAAAGACAAAACACAACTTATAGTTTACAGCTTAATTGTTTGTACTACATAGTTTTTGTGGCACGTAGTGCTTCAGAAGTGCTCTTTTTGCTTCTTTCATAACTTTGGCAGCTACTTTTACGTGCTGTACTTTCGTGATTCTGTATTTATTGGAAATGACTGACGATGTCTGGTCATAGCAGCATCTTCTGTAAAGTATCTATCATTTATTCTATTAATTTTAGTTTAGTTAATTAAAATAAAATATAATTCAAAAGAGTGGATCTAATAAGAATTACGTAAAATTTTACATAATTAATGACTAAAGATTTGGTTATATTTTATGAATTTTTCTAATTTTTTAAGATATAAAAATCAATGATTAAAAAAATTAAACCGGTTCGACCGATTCAATGATAAAAATTTTGAACTATCTAACTTTTCATTTCAGTTTTTAGCTTTTCGATTAACTTTACTTTAATAATTTTTATTGTAAAAAATCGATCAATTTATTAATTAATCAGTTTTTTTATTAATCAATAAGTTCTTATAAACAATCAAAAATTTAAGCATTTTATTTTCATTTTTTAAGTTCGAGTTATAATTTAAAAAATTAAAAATTTGAACATTTTATTATCACTTTTTAAAGTTCAGGTTATAATTTGAAATTTTTTTAATAATTAATTAGTAACTTTAACTCATTTCCTGTAACAATGCTTAATAAACCAGACCAGAATATAGACCAAACACAAGAACATACGTAAGCCACCAAGTCCACCAAATTCAAGGGATACACAACCTACTGTTGTTAGTGTTCAACTAAGATATTCGAAGTTTTGAATAGGACATGACTCCAAAGTCGGGAGTGCAGGAAGAAGTTGTTATGCCCCTAGGCCTGGCTTGTTCAAGCAACAGCCGACACTAGAGCAGTTATGGGCAAATGCACATGGTGGACAACATATGCACATGCTAAAAAGTCCCACAGTTCCAATGGAACTGAACACTATATAATTATTGGAACCAACTAAATTGACTAACTAATTAGATTAATCTATGGAAGTGGAGATTTGAGTATCTGTAAATGAATCAATTCCAGGTCCACCCTCAGAAAAAGAATGGCCTACTGAAGATGCCTAACCTTTCATGTTAAGCTCAACAAGCCAATGACATAGTACTCGAACAGTATATTCAGGAACTGAACTTAGCAGATCATAGAACAGAAACAGGACACACATGCACAGGTAATAGGTTACCTTTGTAGATAGATCCATCAAATCAAAATGGTAATGAAAATCACTAGTTATGGCACAGGTAAAAAGAACTAGCTCCGCTGAACATAACCAATCATTTGAGTTTTGGACCAAGAACTTGCACTCCATTCTGGTTATGTCAATAAAACGAGATTATGGCTTTACAAAGAGTTAACTTTCCAAGCAATCACAACAAACATGTCTTACCCTAGTCCAAATTAACAATCATATGAACAAAAAGGAAGAAAGTACACAGAAGGGAAAGAAGATTAACATAAGCACAATCAGTATACATATAAAATAAATTAGTCTGTCTTCAATTTCGTGTCCCTTGATGCAGCATCAGTTTAGAGGCAAATCTTTCACTGCTATGATCTGGCAAAAACTCCCCAAATCGTGCCTCTCCCAAGATCATCCGAGAGCTTCTTAGCCCCTTCAACATCCATTTCAATAAGCTTCTTCAGGTACACAGATGCACCAGCAGCAATCATTTGTTTCCTACATTTCTTAGAATGCACAAGCGAGGTCAGTATTGAAATGGGGTACTTCTTGTTCAAATTCTGTGTTGATGGATCTAATAACTGAACTGCATTCACCATCCCTTTTTCGTCCTTTCTGAATAACCTCCTATTACCAGCATACAATAATAGAGAGGACAACGCCTTGGCTGCTGCTTCTTTCTCTTCAGAAGACTTACCATCCAACATTTTACTTAAGGAAGCAATGCATCCATGTTCACCCATATCTTTCCTAGTTTTGGAGCTAAAACAGAGCTCATAAAGAGCTCTAGCAGCTGCCATTCTCACACCAACAACCCCACAAGTCAATACAGATGCAAGCCTGGAAATAAAACCGTGAGAAACAAGAACTTCAGCAATAGTGGGACAAGTAGCAAAGTGTCTCAACAACTCGACAGCAACTTCAAGACTCCTCACAGGATGGTCAGAATCCCAGAAGTTTCTAATACACTCAATCCCACCTTCCTTAGCAACCAAAAGCTTCAAATTTTCGTCATCTGCAACCAAATTACACAAACATCCAAAAGCATTCTCTTGTGCTAAAGCAGTTCCAGAAGCTGCAAGACCAATAAGAACAAAGATTGTATTTTCTTCGATCAAATTCTCTCTTACTTCCGCAAACACAGCGAGATTCTTCAAAACCCCAGCTGCAAACGCCTGTGAATTAGGAGTTCCCCCCTGACAAATCTCCAAAAGCGATGAAATCCCACCTCTAGACCCTATTGCCCTAGCGTTCTCTTTAGAAAAGCTCAGAGCTTGAAGAGCAACAGAAGCCTTTTCCTTGGCAAACCCACTTCCAGATTCCAAAACTCGAAGCAAATGATTCAAAAGCAACAACCCTTCTGCAATCAACACATGTTTACTACTATCGACAACAGAAATCCTCGAAATTGCCGCCACAGTCTTCTCCTTCATCTCCAAAGAGCTTGAATCCAATAAACGAACAAGCACAGGAACAATACCCTGCGCCACAGCTATCATAACATTCTTGTCATCCTCTTGGAGTAACACAAGCAACGATTCCATAGCCGAGTTCTTCGACTCAGAGTTCCCAATCTGCAATCGAGTCACCAAGTTCCTTGACTCAACTCGCGCAACCTCTCTCTTGGAAGACGACCCACCAAAGATCCCATCTTGAAGAACCCCACTTTTGATCAAAATATCACCATCCTTGACATTTCGATCCAATTTGGCCAAAATGAAATCGATATCACTCTGTGTCCTGAGCTTACCTTCGGTCAAGTTCTCATCTTTACACTTTCTAGCAAGTGAAAGAGCTTCATTTAACGAACATGAAACAGAACGAAGCAGGTCAAGGGATAGAGGATTGGAAGTAGAAGCAGGTAACTCAGCAAAATCGGTGAGCTGGGTCTGGAGATCATTGAGTTTAGCTCTAATAAGACTCCATTTTCCCTTGAAACTCTTCACATGTGGGATTTCATCGAGAAGACATCGTAGAATCTGGGTTGAGACATTGATGGGATCGTTTTCAGGCACTTTCATGGTGTTCTTTTACAGAACTTTTGTGTAGTTTCAGTGAATGAAAAGAAGAGTGCGGCTAATTTGAGAGCGTGTTGAAGAAAAAGAGACGAGAGAACAGAGGAGAGACGAAGGGTTGTGGTGGCGGTGACTAGACAGTGTTGTTAAATGCTCAGATATAATATTTGCTTCGTTGGAGTTGATGATGTTGAATCTCAGATGCAGCTCTCGAGCGTGGGTTTCACCTTCTCAGGATCACCCGGTGGAGACTAGAGAACAAAACTTGCTTACTAGTTACTAACAACTAATGATTAAGCCATTAGTTATTGATAAAAATATTTTATACTCACTCTTCAAAAAAATAATAATTTATGCTCATTTCAGTGATTTTTATTTTCAATAAAAGATAAGATTCGTTCTTTCAATAACAGAAAATGTCTTTTGTAGATTCTTCTAGCATTTTGAGTAGTACATTATCTTCAAACCTCAAGATCTTGTCTATTTAATCTTAAATTTTACCCTAATTAACTATATTTTTCAATTTTTTAAAAACAAAAGTTAAATCACAAGAGTTTTAAGGTTTAAAAATTTCAATCAGACTGTTATAAAATCTGCTAAAAATTAAATTAAATTAAAGAATTTGAAATATGATTGAAAGAGATCATTCTTATTTGAAATGTAATTAAAAGAGATTATCCTTACCCATCGAAAAATTTGAAGTTTAATAAGAAAAGATTATTAAATAAAATTTAATTAATTTATTTTAGTTTATAAGAAGTTATTAATTTATAAAAATTGACAGATTAATTAATAAACTGATCGATTTTTAACAATAAAAGTTATTAAAATAAATTGAATAAAAAATTTAAAAACTAAACCAAAAAGTTGTTTTATGTTTGAACTTGCGAACTAGTTTTATATTTTCACTTATAAGGTTGAACATTATTTGCATAAGTAGTATGTAAATCTTCAAACTTCAAGACTTTGTCTATCAATTGTCAATTTTACCCTAATTATTCCCTTTTTTAAAATCAAAAGATAAAATTATATTTTCATAAGTAGTATGTAAATATCAAAAAGTGACTTTATCAATGAATTATTAAGTTATAGTTTATTTATATTAAAATCAATAATCTCATTATGAAATTGGAATAAGTAAAAAAAGTCATTGTGTGTGTAATTATGATCATGAATATAATTTCATGGATAGCATAGCATGCTCAAAATTCTTTCTTTTTGTATCTTTTAAGCAACAAGGTTATGATCATGTTTGTGCATAACCATGAAAAAAAGAAAAAGGAAGCTTGCATTTATATAAAATTTTCTTAAAACTTAATTAGTCTGGACATATATTATTAAACATATAAATATTCTTAGTAAGTTGTTCATTTGTACAACTATCATAATCTCCTAACCACTTATGAAACATTAGATTATCAAGTATATAATAGTTGGGATTTCCGAAATTTTAGTTAACAATTATCAAAGAATAATTCACGGATCATATCATAAATTTTATAATTTTATAAAATTAAAAAATACAAAATAGTATCTATTATTAATTGATACTATATACGCTATTCATTACACGCGCCCCAGAACAGGAAACAGAGATTTGCAGAGAATCGGGAAACGGGCCAAAAGTGATCAGAAATTTCAGAAATCAAATGGCTACGAGAAATAGTGGGGTCCATTGACTTTCGCAATCATGCGGTGTCTTTTATCTTTATTGAGCTGTAAATTGTAAAGACCAAAAATGGATCTGACTCAGGTGGTACCAAAACTTTTCCAGTTTCAGTGCCAGGGCCTCATCTCTTCTTGGCAAGTAATCCGTAGATGATTTCACCCTAGTGTTTCTGCTACTGAGGAAGTAATCTAACCAACTTAGTAACATAGTAAAAGATTCTAAATTGTTAAAAAAGAAGAAGTAAGATTAGTGTTATTATATTAAAAGGGAGAGATACTCATTGTATTGAAAGAAAGCCCAGTGTGAAACTGAAGTCTGAACACATGCATGCAATAGGAACACAACTTTCCAGTTGCTCAAGAGAGTATAAAGTAGGAAATGAAACTAACTAGAAACTCATCCGAATGGGTTCATATACTTGGTTTTGCTTGTTTGTAACAAGCTGTCATCGGTTGAGAAAGAGTCGAGAAACGGGAAAGAAGAGGTGAAGTTCGTTAAGAAATTAAATGCTTGTGCCTACTGAAACATGACACTTGTCTACAAAGTAGTTATTACCAAAGTCACTCTCATCGTAAGGGAAAGGGACACACGGCACCTACGTGTAGGAACCGAAGTGGTAGTATTCACACGCCGTGACTTGGTCAAATGGGGCTCTGGATATTTCGCATGAGCCAGATATTCACATCAATGGGTGCATGCTCTCTCTTTCTCTCTCTATAGGCCCTTCTGAGTCAACCCTTGACCACCCGCAAAAAACGACTTGTTGCGAGCCCCCATAAGGCTCTGGACAGCTGTGGTTGTATGGACTATGGACTTTGGACACTTCTAATTGGAGCCATGACAGAAACTATCATTCCAAATCAATGCCTGCAAGCTTTAGGTGAAAGTATGCTCAATTTTTAAGAAACTGTGTTGGTTTTCTTTAGGAGAACCAAGTGATTACTCTTGCACAATGCCAAAAAAGGTCTAACTTTTTTTTTATAAAAAAAATCTAATTTAAAAAATTAAAAATTTAAATCATTAGAAGAAGATTATAAATCACCTGAGCTTTTAAAAAATAATTAGATAACATAAATATTACTTAAATTACTTAAATTTAACGTATTAATTCTTTAAATGATATACTCATAATATATCAATTATTGAATAATCTAATCAATATACATAAGTCAGAATTGAGGCAAATACATCATTTCATTTCGTTGATAATCTTGACTTATATAGATATGAAGATTATAGGACTTATTAAGTCAAACAACGTGGAGTTTAATTAATTAACATGACATGGTGAGTGACCTAAACGATATATATATATATAATTAATACAACTACTTTCCTTAATCACGCAATTAATACTTCCATAAGACTTTATCTACGTGCACGCTACCTACTGCATGCAATAGTTAAGCCGGTCTAATCGATCGGTTGACCTCTCAATAATCCAAGTTATCATTTTCATCACCATATCTTGAAAAATATGATACATTCCCTTTCTTGGGTAGCTCATATTTGTTTTCTCACTGGTTTGGTGGGAAAGAGTGGTTCGATATCATTTCTTGAGTCCAAGATTTGGTCGACAATTATAACACAATCATACACCTTCTCCCTCTTTTTTTTTTTAATTCTTAAACCTTAAATCATCAGTTGTAAGTGGTAATTGGTAGGGTCAAATTAGAGTAGATTATGACTTAATTAAATATGATGAATTAATTTGACTAGTTAAAATTAAAATTATATTATTTTAATAATTTTTATAAAATATATTTTTTAAATTAATTTAAATTTAATTGAATTCAAATTTATTATAATTCAACCTAATCAGTCTAAACAAAACTTATCTCCCTTGATGGACTTTAGCTAAGTGAGAGTGAAACTATTTGTAAAAGGGTTCAAATCATGTTTTAAAAATTGGACCAAAAGTTAAATCAATAAGATAGAAGATTTGAAATTTAAAAGGTTCAACCGATATTAGACTACCATAAAATTGATTAAAAATTGAATAAATTTGAAGAATTTGAAATGAAATTGAAGGAGATTGTCCTCACTTTTGACAATTTAAAATTTAATTAAAAATAGTTACATAAAAATAATTAATTTATAAAAACTGATCAATTAATTAATAGATCGATTGATTGTTAATAATAAAGGCTATTAAAGTAAATAGAACTAAAAAGTTGAGAATTTAACTAAAAAATTAGCCATTTAAAAATTTTATAGTTGAATGGACTAAACTTGTTTGATTTTTTATATGATTGACTTAAAATATGAACATATTTTCCCATTAGATATTGAGATCAATGCGCATGTATGAATTGCATGAATGCCTGAAGAGGGCCACGTCAATTATACTTTTAGCTTTAATTGAACAATCAAACATAGTCAATAAGCTGATTTATGACGTTTTCTACACTAATTTGTCTTAAAAAAAGATAGATTTTAGTATCCCATCTGAGGAGGTGCTTAGTTAGCAGGTATGAGAAGCGAAGAATGAGTAAGGAATGAAAACAAGATGCTTGGTAAGAAATTATAATTGGATGACTTGTATTTTGATTCCTGCTTTTTGCATGTTACTCCGTACCTTCCGATTATGAGAGGAATGGAAGTCATTACTTCATACATTTGACGAGCATTGTTGGTGGATTTTTCTCACTCTCTCTCTGTTTCTGCGATTTAAACCATTTTTGTGATTCTTCGTTTGGATTTAAAGATTCTATAGGAACAACTTGCGTAAAAGGAAGGAACACCATACGCTACATTGAGAGAGCCATGCGTTGGGTAATCTTATTTTTCTTTTATTGCTTTGGAATCCTCTTTAAAGAATGATGAGTTTCTATCCTTTTGTTTAATAGTGATTCTAATTTTGAGTTTGTTTTCTTCACCTTATTTTTATTTAATTCTTCGATTCCTATTGTCATTTGCATATCTTAATTATGTCTAACCTCATCGAATCAAACGAACAAAGCTTCCTTCTAATTTTCATGCTAACAAAAACATCTCACCTCAAAGCAAGCTTTGGTTTGGTCCTTCAATTTCACTTCTTAAAGATTCAAACTTTCTATCTCTTTGCTTATGTAAATCACTTGGAGGTGTTGCGATGGAGTCAATATTTGTTAGGCATGCAATCTTCCTAATAGTTAGCATAATCTTCCAAACGAAAATAAACCATTCGACAGCATTCTTAAAAGCTGCATCGATTGCCGAAGGAACACTTTCGGATTGAATATGGGTTCCAACATTTTCAATTTATTGGTTTTATTAAGAACTATAGGCACTCAAACTTCCAAGGTGTCTATACTCTTAATTCCTACCTATCTTTTTATAATTATGATTGTGAACTTGTGACCTAACCATCTTGAGCTTGTAATTGTGTAAGGATTCCGTTTTTGAATGTTGAATCTTTTTTATTTTTCTAAACCTAGGATACAGAGTACAAGACCTAGAAAATTTGTGAGTACAATCTATTTTGTTTGTGAAATATAAATAAAAAGAAGTGGTCAGTGATAGTTGAATGCATATTAGTGTGTTTATGAGAAGATATAAATGTATAGATTACTCAAAAAGTACAAATCAGAGTACCACAAATTGTTGGTGAAATGCTGCCATAGACAAATTGATATTACAATTATGTTATTTTTATGTTGGTAACATGTTGGTTAGACAAAAAAAATGTTAATGCTATGAAGAAAGGTCTTATTTATCTCTAGGATGTGTTATGTAATGTAGAGATAGTTTTGCAATAACCATTGCAATGGCCATACACTCTCCCTGACCAACCAAGCCTTCCAATGAGTGTTAACATCTAGAAATAAACCTTGTTTTGCTTTATGGAATTGAAGTACTGTCGTCATAGTGGTGTTGCTTGTGTTTTTTTTCCTGTTCCATGATTATCTTTAGGTTTCCGTCTTAAGACTTCATGGTTGAATTGCTTCAACTCATTACTTTTACTTTATTCTTTTCTTTTCTTTTCATTTTCATGTGGTGTGATTAAAATCTTTTATGAAGGCGTTGCTTCCGTATTTTTGGGTTTTACATTTCAGTTATTAAATTGGTTTACACCTTTTGGTTAATTTGTGGTTGAGTTTAGCTTTGAATTTAGTCAATGCGGTGTCTTTTGATTTTCTAGGGCATACTGTCTAAGTTGCATTTTGTCTTTGGGCTGCTGTTGCATTACTACTGTTGGTGTGTGCTACAGCTATTGGCACTTTCTTTTGGTATTTGATTGAAAACAATTTCTGGCCTTTCTTTTGGTGTTAAATTTTTTTTGATCGCCTTAACGTGCCATTGTGCAAGTGATTATTTATTGTGGAAAAGGAAAAAATAATAGAATTCAAGTTTGATTATAAGTTTACATTTGTGAGAAATTCTAAATGTTCAACAATTACTTTCTGAATTTTTTAATGCAGATCAAAATGGCTCCCCCTATTAAAACGACACAAACTAAAGCAACTTTTGATACTTCAACAAACAACAAATAATATGATGATTTTCTTATTTGCCATCCATTATGTTATGTTTGTTTGTACCTTTGAGATAAGGTCCGTGAATTTAAAACAAAGGAAGAAAAAAGTATTGATAGAGTGAGAAGGATGTTTAGATTGACCATGGATTGTGATGATGCCTGCATTAGTGAACTTCGTATGGATAGAGCAAACTTTAGGATATTGTGTGATATTGTAAGAGATGTCGAGGATTTAAAACTCACTAGAAACACATCCGTAGAAGAGTTTGTAGCAATGTTTAGACACATTGGCTCACCATAAAAAAAAAAGTAGGACAATTACCCTACTTTTTCTCCGTAGTAAAGAAACCGTGAGCCGACAATTCTATTAAGTTCTTTGTGCAATTATGAGATTACATCATATTTTCCTCAATAAGTCGAAGCCTATTACTTAGGATTTTTAAGATGAGAGATGGAAATGTTTTCAAGTAATTGAACATCATAATTAATCTATAACATTAATATGAAAGCTTTATGTGCTAAACCATCTTCTTCTTTTTTTTTTAATTTGGAGGGTTGCCAAGGAGCTTTAGATGAGACACTAATTAAAGTTGCACCTCCTAATGAAGATAAGCCCCGGTATCGCATAAGAAAAGGATATATTTCAACAAATATTTTAGGTGTTTGTTGCCGAAACATGTAATTTATATATGTATTGCCTAGTTGGGAGTGCTCTGCACACGATGGTCATGTGGTTCAAGATGCAATCTTAAGGACTTATGGTCTACAAGTCCCTCGAGGTAAATTTGTGTTACAATATCCAGTTTGGTTTCTCTTTAGGTTATACTGCTCAACCATAATTTATTGTTCAATTATGAAGGTTGTTATTACTTGGTCAACTCCAGATATTGCAATGCAAATGTAATTCTTAATTTGTATCGAGGGCAACACTATCACTTTAAAGAATTTGATGGCCATCAATTAGAGATAGCAGAGAAATACTTCAATACGAAACATTCCAAAGCAAGGAATGTTATTGAGAAATGCTCTGGATTGTTGAAAGGAAGATGGAAGATCCTTGCATCCCCTTCATTTTTCTCAATTCAAACCCAAGTTCATATTTTAATGGCTTGTTACCTTCTAAATCCAATGATAATGAAGTGGATTAGTAATTTAAGATATGTTTGTTCATATGCTTATTAGAACATTAAAACGTTCTAATTTTGATTAATGTACTTGAATGGTGAACATCTCTATTTGTTTAATATTAGCAATATATAACTGACTTATTAGATTACTTTTGAAATGCACCCATGTGAACATCTCTGTTTGGTTAATTTTGTGTAAGTGAGTTATTGGATTACATTGTTGTATTCAAAATTTTCAGCTAAGTTATTTTTGTTATATGTTATTTCCTTGATGAATCTTACAGTGTCGTACTTTTATTAGGAATAGCTATGGCTGCCCATAGGAGGGGAAAGACTAAGTAATATTGGAGGGATAATGAGGTTGAAGCTTTGGTCGATGTTTTGTAGGAACTAGCTTATGATACTTTATAGAAAGTAGATGGGGGATTTAAGAATAATTACATGGTTAAAGTGCACAAGATGTTGTTGAGCAAGATTCCCAATTTCGATAAGAAATTCAATCCCTACATTGACTCTAAGATTAAATGGTTTAAAAAAAGTACAATATAATGAATGGTGCATAACATTCAATTGTGGCTATCAGTGGGATAATGTTGAGCATAACATTAATTGTGAGAAACAATGGTTTAATGAATGGTGCTTGTTAAGGACATCTAACTCAAAAGTTAATTGGACTCTTATTTTAGTAGTTTCTTCTCTCAAGTTATAACGTTTTCTTGTTATAAAGTTTTTTATCTTATGTTTCCTGCAATTCCTTTTTATAGAATCACAAGAATGCATTTGGAATGTGGAACTTTAAATTCCCATATTTGCGCAAACTGGACATAGTGTGGGGTAAAAATAAAGCCATGAGACTTAAAGTTGAGGATATAGCTAAAGCAAGTGTTAAGGCCAACTGCCTAAAGAATATGATATTGTGTTCTTCATCGAACAGTGAAGATGAACCTATTATGGTCTCTGATACACAAGGATCCCCAGCTATTCCTTCAAGCACCCATGCAACAAAAAAGCGAAAAACCTCTCACCAAGAAAAGAAAGTTGTTATAAGAAAAAAAACTACAAACACTTCAAGAAACTATTGACTCAAGGTTAGACAACTTCACTATTAAGTTTGACTCTATTTGTGAACAAATAGCATCACTATATGTTGTTGTTATAAATGTTTTGATTATGGAGTCTAAATCTGATTTCTTAACTACCGAGAAGATGTAAGAGCTCATCAATGAACTTTTTAATATTGGCATATCTCAAATGGATGTTGGTAAGGCTATTATGTTATTCTATAATGATCCTGCTAAAGTTCAGGTTTTGTTCACTTTGCCATGTCATTTAAAAAGGTCCTTTGTGCTTGGGTTGCTCTATCTATCTTCTAGTCTATGAATCATACGAAGGATCATATTAATATTTTTGTAAGTAACATAAACTTAGGATGCAATTGATGTTGCCTAACCAAGTTATTTTGTATTAGTTGAGAATTTTGTAGTTGAGATGCAAACAAAGGTTGTAGTGTTAACCTGGTTATTTTGCATCATTTGAAGGCTTTTGGTTGAGGTATCGTGTATAACTATGATATTTTACATCATTTGCATCATCAAGGGAAATGTAAATTGTATTAACTCTAGATTCTCTTATGGACATGATTGGATGCAATGAATCGAATGCTCTTTACCTTTGTTTCATGCGCATTTTGAGAAAAGGAATACAATTTATGGGTTAATTTTACTGTAGCAATAGATTGGTGGACATTATGTTATGTCGATGAGGTATACAATATTTTGGATGATTAAATTGTATTTTGAGAATATTATGTGGCTAGTAATATGTTGCTACAACAAAGTGCTGGAGCATTTTTTTCTTTAAGAGTTATTGGAAAGAAAATATCGCAATATACTTGATTTTAAACAATATATCAACATAAATAAGGCGCATAAATTAAATTGTATTAACTCTAGATTCTCTTATGGACATGATTGGATGCAATGAATCGAATGCTCTTTACCTTTGTTTCAT
>JAOQMS010000006.1:36730896-36743077 GCA_027563885.1 Erythroxylum longipes
AAGAGAAGAACACGGCGGGTTACTTTATAGTTTTGTAGTCATCTACATGTTCTACGTCACGAGGAAGACTAAGAACCATACAGTGTCTAGATGCATGGTAGTGGCGATGAAGAGGACCACCTGATCAAGTTTCTGTGGTGGTATCAATCAGAAAATGGACCCAAAACCAAAGACTGGATGGTAGTAACTGCGTTGCATGCATGCACGCAACTGCTTCCTCTGGAGCCAAGACACGGATTTGTAGGAATGGGTCGTCCAGGAGACATACCTCTGCACATACTTTGGTCCCTTCCTCAATAAATTTGGTACTTCTATACTGTTCAACACGGTAAAAAAAGTTACAGGAGTGCGATTGCTACGCCTGTCCTGTTTCACTTTGGAGGTATGATATTGGACCATATCGTGTGAAATGTAATTAAGAGCAAGCAAGCAAAATGCAGGATAACTTCACAGCCCAAAACACTATTTTCCGGAGTCCCTCGGAAACTTGACCTAATCCACACTCGTCCAGTTCGAGATTTTAACGATGTAAACGTAATTACAATGAATTGCAGAAACCCTCGATCCTTTCAGATGAAGATTATTGGGTCAAGTTCAAGGTTTAATTAGCATACTTTCGAAGGCATGTGTTAGAGAGTTAATGACGTGAGACTTGGCTAATTAACCTAGTGATGGTTGGTGCATGGAAGAAGGAAACACCATACAATGGAGAATCCATGTTGTCTGAAAGCATGAAATGAACAACTCAGGCATTTGTACCAGAAATCACCGAATCGTTGCTTACTGTTAAGTTGGTAAGTAGGGAGGAGATCATACTTTGCTCTTGGTTGGTCTTGCTTCACTTCTCACTTTTTATTTTTAATTATATTAAAAACAAATCATAATTTACATATTTTAAATAAATTATTTAATAAATATGAACTCGCAAATCCTACCTTTATTTATAACCATTTTCGTTTGTTCTAGGTTGAGCTACTTGCTTCGACATGAATGGAAAGAAACAGAACCACTGCCAGGAAATGCATGTTCATAATCATTGCACAAACAAAGATTGCAGCTCAAACCAGGACTGTTCATTTTCCAAACTAGTTCGAACCTGAAGTTGATTGATGGGTGGAATCTTGCCCGTGGTGAAATTGTTCAATGACACCATTTACTGCCGAAGACATTGCAGACAAGACAAGGACATGACATTAGCGGCTGGATGTGTAAGAAATAAGAATTGACATGTAACTCATTTTTTAATTCGTAATTGTTAAATTTCTTCTTGTTATTATAATTAAATTTCAAACGCTAGTAATCTTGGGACCAAATCTTATGTATCAGTTATGATGTTTTTATCATGTTTTATTAAATTTTATTTATATATTTATATAAACCTCACATAAATATACAGGTAAGATCTAATAAAACAGAGTAAGTAAAACAGAGGATTTGATGGACATAATAAAGAAAACCTCAAAAGTAAATAAACAATCATCTCACTTTCTAACAGGTAATCCAAAATTTTGTTTAAATTTATTCCAGGTAAAAGTTACATCTTTTTCACTAAATTTTAAATTTAACAATAATATTATTGAGTGTTTAAATAAGTTTTTTATAATGATTATTATTTTAATTCATTTTTTAATAGGCAAATTACTAATTTATGTGAGACTTTCGTTAATTTATATCTCTATGATATAATGTAACTTTAAAAAATTTAACTTATGTTTAAATAAAGATTAATAAATTCAAAATTTATAATTCTATCATCATTACCAATTATGTATAATTGAAAAACAATAAATCAAAATTGTTATTAAAAATTTTGAAGTCCTAGGACTTTTGTACTATATTCATATGTTAATTTTGTAATTATTAATTAACTTTTAATTAAATATTTTAACGTATATTTATTTGAAATTCAAAATGAAGTTATTGTTAAAATAATTTAGATAAACTATATTTAGTGTTAAAAAAATTAATAATATAAATGGTTGAATTGAACACTATAATTATTAGGATCAAACTTAAAATTTTATGAAATCCTTAAAAATAAAATACACAGCTTACCTTTTTTTTGTATAATGTTAAGAAGTTTGCTTCTTTGACTCATTTTATTCATCATTTGTAGTATTAAAAAATAAAGTTGATATTAATCTTTTAAAAAAATAAATGTCGAAAATATAATAAGTTTTTTAAAGAAATCTATAAACCTGTGGAATATAATCAAAAATTCAAGTAAGTGTGATTAATGATGCAGCTCTAAGGGATGGTCGAGTTAGTATAGTGAGGAGACATGGAGCTAAAAGGTCTTGTGTTCAAATCCCCTTATATACACTCTTTCAATCAAGCATGTCGTATAGTACTTGCCTAGTGCAAAGTACCCAGTTGGCGTGAATTGCAGGTTATTACATCAATCTGAAAGTTTACTCAGTGCGCACTAAAGGATAATAATTGCGGGTTTCTTCGTTTAAAAAAAAATGATTAATGACGCATATGATTTCAAAGAATCTGTATATATTTATATGTTAGACAGCCAAAAACTAAAGGAAATAAAAAAGAAATTCTGAGCCTATCTTGACCATTTTCATTTTTCAAACCGAAAAAAGATTGGCACAGATGGGAGTGTAAATAAGGTACTCGGAAGACCCATTTTGTGTTGGGAAAAGTTGGCAAGTTAGGACAAATACCACATGTGTATTCATACCATAGAAGCCAACGGGAAACATTCAGAAACCAAAACATGAATCAGATAAGAAGTCCCCTAGTACTGCCTTCCCCTGCTACCTTAAGAGAGTTCCACTCTTGTCGTGTTGAAGAAGTACTTGAAATATGTATTGTCGAGATCGGATCCTCTAATCAGTCTCAACACAGCCATTAAATCTCATCCACACAGCCAAATTAAACGGAATAGGTTGAAACACCCATACTGAAACAAAGTGCTCCAACCCATGTAATGTCTATCGTGTTATCCATATCTCATTCTGAATAAATTAACCGATGAAAATTAGTAATGATAATAGAAATTACATAACAACAATAAAAACTTATATATAATGAAAATATTTTAAAATTATTTGATATTAAATTTCTTCTAAATAAAGACTATTTTTTAAAATATCTTTATTTATTTTAAAAAATAAATATCAACCCCTCTCTGGTTCTAGTATTATAGACCTATAAAATTGTAGCCAACCTCCTGTTTTGTTATGTATGAGATTATAATAGGGAAGAAAAGTAACGAGTAGAGAGTAGAGACACAAAACAAGTGGGAACAACAACTCTCTTGAAGACCATCTTAGGGACAGCACATGACTTAGCAAACAAAGAAGATGAGGACATGACCAAAAATAAAATCAATGTCACCTTCATGGACATCTTTGTTTATTATCTCTATTATTCCTTGCTAGACAAAAGAAACACTGCAATTCAATTTGCCAAGAGGCCGGGGAGGGCCTTGCCATGCGGGCTTGCTCCTCCGTTGCCAGCCGGAAAGTGGTGGTGGGTCCCCGGTCGATCGATCGACTGGCCCCATCTTTCAACACCATAGGCTACACCGTCCCAAACATGATCTTCACTACAATGGTCCCTCTCCAAATGTGAATATGATATACATCTACACTAAGAATGAGAAAGTCAAGAGATCAGAGACATGCAAGCTGATGGGAAGATCTCTTGTAGTTGCATACCCTTTTGTTGTTTATTACAAGTACATTTGGTCGTTGAAACATAACTCCAAATTATGTTATGTCTAGGAATTAATGATCAATTAAAGAAAAACTTATTACAAGACCTCTTTGCCTAGCATTTTTCATCAGGAGATGGTCCATGCATACGTACATACATAGATACACATTCACGGAACTTTAGCTTCGTTGGAGGTGTAGGGTATATTCTGTTAGCCATCGAGTCAAACTTTAATGGTGAGACTTCTTAGTCAGTGAAAGACGGACCAAAACTGAAGACAAAGGGACCATAAGTATACGTCGACTTACCTGGGCATTTAACTGAGATTTTAAGAAATGCATTTCATGTTAATTAGAGCAATGTTAAGCTGAGTTTGTGGTATAGAACTGTTGAGACTTTATAATATGAAAAGAAAATGCAGCAGACACGTATCATGTTTTAGAGGCCTTGTCAAGTAGCATTAAACATCAGGATGGGTCATGCACGTCTATGTGTTATGATGATACAGTGAAGAGAATTCTCCAGGATATGCTCTCGTGGCAGAACTTCGAATGGAGTGAACCTGGATCGCCATATTTTCGTGGAAAAGAAAATGTTGGATTCATATTTCTGGATCATTGTGTATGAGGTGGACTGAGCCAAGTGGTGTCATTTCATGAACCTTAAGCTTTATGGAAAGTTACGGGGTTTATGTTATATGTTATCTCTAATCTATGGACACTGACACATCACAGGAAAAGATTTAGACGTTTTGTATCAGAGCTTTGTTGTAAGGAAAGACGTTTTCTTTGTTACTTTAGAACAGAACAGTTGTTCCAATTGAATTGGATGATCATAGTCAGACGCAAATTTTCATGGATTTTTGGGTACGTGGAAGCAAACAATTAGTTCGGCCTCACCTTTAATTTCTGGCCAAGTTCCAAAGTTCTGTAATAAAAGACTAGATTATGTTCTTCCTAACTTGGAAAGTATAGCCAAGATGGCCAAAGGAAAATGGGAAGTTAATAAATGTCAATAATGCAAATGTTTGATGAACGATGAACATAGTGACCGAAGTAGGACTTGGAAATATATGGAAAAACACAATCACAAATGATCTCAAATGAAGAAAATGATGAGTTGGTGAGCTACAATGATGTTCCATCATTGCCAAAACTTCAATTTCTAACATCATCCAGTTGGCATATCCAAGCAAGTAAGCAAACATGGTAAGTACGTATTTAGTTCTGCTTCACGTAGCTGTGACACCATATGTTAGAAGAACTGTGACCTCTCTGCCATCCAGTTTTCAACCACATGGAATATAGAGATTGCCCATCTTGCCGAACTAAACTCATACTGGTGGGCCTCATCTTCCATTGATTGATCATCATTGTTCAGCATTAATCATCCTCAGCTTTTATGATCAATGTGAATATTTAATGTGATATATGTTACTTTTTGAATGTGTTTTGAATAGTTGTAAAGGGACCATCTTCAATGCTTGAACCATTTCTAGAGGAAAACTCAAAAAGTTGTAAAGGTGAAAGGAAAAAGATCATACAAGGAGTAACTAGTTACTTCCAGAGCTAGCTGCCAGTTCTTTTTAAGCTGTGCAGGAGATGGAACAAGACAAAGTAAAACAAAAAGGTTGCACCATTTGTGCAATATGACTCAATTATGTAACATAGAACCTAAACATGTGGACCAGGACGAGGAAAAGGAGGAGCACAAGAAGCACATGGATTGTCTGTGTCTACAGTAGCTATTAGCAACTTAAAAACCAGAAAAGGGAAAATGAATGGAAGGTGTTAAAAGCTTTTGATAAGAAATAGTAATCATATCATTACAAATGATGGGGCAATCATTTTAAAGACATCTATTGATGTCATTACATAGGATAATGATGGGTTAGATTTGGATTAACTGTTTTTAAGGTTCTAATGATAGTTTTGAGTTCTTTAACTTTAACTCGACAGACAGGTGAATGGACAAGTAACAAAGTATTTGCTGTCGCTTGTCATTTCATATGAAAAACAAGTACAAAGTCTTGTTTCAACTTTAAATTATTTACTTTAAGGCAAAGGATTCTCCTAACTGCTTGCCTTAAAATACTGACTTGACGATTTCAGTCAGCTACTGATTTTCAAATTGAGCTGTCAGGTTTCAGATTTAGCATCCATGTCACATTGTTTCAGGACTGGAGAACAATTTTTTTGTTAGTTTAGCACACTGAAAGGTTGAATTGTTATTATCGAAGTTAGCTAGCTGCAACATGAAACTTGGATGTGACATTCAATAGAGTGGTAAGATATGAAGCTGAAGGAAAAACAGATCCAATTTATAGATGCTTTCTGTTAATAACTGATTTCAATTTGCAGTAAAATATCAACACCTTAAATGCCAAAACACTTGAAGATTCGAACAAAAGTCACCAACAACAACTGCATAACTAGTCATAAGTTTAGTTACAACATCAACCTAGCTAACCTCTCTCTCTCTCTCTATCTCAGTACACAGCGAGTGAAAGAGAGGGGAGGAAAGAGCAGTAAAAATAACTGTAATAACAGAATAACTGAATCCACAATAATTTAATCCGACGAGGTTATTTAAATACTATGTTCTACATGGGAAAAAGTGCAGAGTTACTTTGAATACTATACTCTCTGCATGAAAAGGAGTGTCCTGTCTTAACAACCACACAGGAACCTTGGAATTTGTGCATTAGAGACTTGAGGGGGGTCAAAATGGACAGGAACAAGGGATCTAGAAAAAGATCTGGTCTTATTTGGTCGGTTGTACATGTTCTCTGATTTCTCCATCCACTGATTTTGGCTGCCCTTTATTCATGTTTAGATTCCACTTAAGAACTCTTTACACTATTGCACTTGCAACGGGTGGGTTCAGCTAAAAAAGAGATAACCATCCTTTGGAACATATGCTTATAACACAAGTACTTTCTTCTCATCTTCCCAAGTCATCCTTTGGCTGGCTTTTTCCACCTCCTTGCAAGCTGGAAATTAAAAATAGATTATTAGTCTAGGACATAAGTAAGAAGCACATATTATTTTGTTTGTCAATATATAATTTTTGTTTATTTGCTATAGTTACATGAGACAGAACATGGGGGATTGCCAGATGCTCTTGTTTATTGTTTTAGTGAAAAGAACACAGGTCATGGCTGAATGGATTGAGAAGTTTCTGCCTTTGCTCCTCCACATCCCATAATAGACTACCACTATCCTGAGAGATTTTGCATTTTTAGCTTGTCAGAAGATAATCTAACTTGGTTATGGTTGATACTTAATCAGTGTTTTCTCAAGAAACTACACAGGAGGACTTGCATACCTTGGTGATTAGTTCACTGACACTAGCTCTTTGACCTTGAAGTAAAAATGAAGCTGAACTATCAATAAGAGGATAGTTATTTACAGTGGCAAAGTTGCTAGTAGAACTGGTGGCTAGAATAGTGGTTGCATCAGCAAAAGCTGCAGATTGGGTGGGGCTGCATTGTTGCACACATGGTGGAGGTGATTCAATGCCACTCAACTTCTGAAAAATTTTTCACAGATCACATCAGATTTAGTCTTGTATGTGTATTTAATCTTAAACCAGATAAGTTACAGACATTATTTTTACCTCAGGTCTGATTATGAAAGGATCTAGATCCATTCCAAAGTCACAGATCAAGGGATTAACAGAAGCAAGCTTCATGGACAGGAACTGGGAAAATGACAAGACATAATGGAGTTAATACTGATCACACCTCAATACAGCAACTACAACTAGTCAAAGATACAGCTTTTTAATAGAAATTGTTATGTTTACCTCCACTTGATTTTGCAAGGACTGGACATAATTGATGATCTCATCCAACATTTGGGCCTTGCCAGTCACCTGTGCCACGTTAAGCTGTCATATGTATAAATCAAAGTAAAGGAATAGGGAAAGACAAGATTAAGACAGGGAACTGAACAGCAACCTTGTCACAACCAGGAACAAGTCGCTGCAATAACTTCATCCTCTCACTAATCTTCTCTCTTCTTACCTGAAAGTTATTCATGGACAGTGTTAATGAGACATGACTTGGTGGAATATTATGCAGGGACTTGGAAATATATGAAGTTTCTTGTATGGGAACATGAAAGTTTAAGGTTTTGGTGAAGAAAAAGCACCCTCTCTGCAAGGCTGTGACTGTCTGTTGCCTGACCCCTCCTTGCTCTTACGTGAATGTAGCCTGTTGGAGGCTCTTCAGTTGCTTTCTTCTGATCCTTTTTCTGGGCTTCTGGCTGCTTCTCAGCTTCCGTCATAACATCATTACATTTCTTGTGGTTCTTGCTTTTCCCTTCTCTAGCATCCTAATAAAAACACCAAAGATCAATGAACAAGCATATCATCATGAGATGGAATTCTTATGCGTGTATGGACTTCACGATGGCCTACCTTCGATTGAGCAGAGGTCAAGAATGACCCATTTGCATGCTTCCTCTTCTTGTTCATGGGAGTCACCTTCTGGGTGACTTGCTCACCACTTTCAAGCTTGTCCACTATAGTTGAAGAGTCTGTGCTCTGTTTTTTAGAAGTCTCAGTATCACTTAGAACAACCTTAGAGTTGTGATCAATATGACTACCTTCCTGAAATTTAGCATCAAGAGGAGTTCCATAAAGAGATCCAAGAGGGTAAACTTGAGGAAAGCAGTTGTTCTTGATGTTTTCATCATCCAATAAACCCGTCATGTTCTTAACAGACGTGTTTTGCATGAACACTGAGTCCAGAAGAAAAGGGTGGTAGTGTTGGTATGAAAAGGTTGACATTTGATGGAGCTTTGGGATTAGAAAATTGAAAGGTTTCAAGAAAGTGGTGGAAGAGAAAGGTGGGAAGATGATGATGGAGGTTGGTGTTTGGAGGCAGCCAGAAGTAGCAGTCAAGAAAAGTTGTTCTGGCAATCTAAGAGGGCCTCTACATCAAGGCTATTTAAAGAGCACCAAAATAGAGAAGAGGAGAAAGCAAAAAACACCAAAATGCAAAAATCCATGCAAAAGTTGCTTTTCATTTGACTGGTCTTGTCTCATAAATTTCTCCATCTCTCTCACCCTCTCAAAAATAAATGCTCAGAGAATAACATCTTGAATGGAAGGGACCAAAAATTTTTAATAAGAATATATTTAAAAATTGTACCCTAGACTTGTCCATTTCATCACTTAAATGATGAACATTTTTACTTTTTTATGTATTAATTTAATAATTTCTTCAAAAAAAGTATTAATTTAACAAATTATTTAACAAATCAAATGCAGACATAACGGTCGCACCAATTTTTTAAAATAATTTTTTAAAAATTAAAAATATAAAAATTATTATTTTAATTGAGTTTGAGTCTAAATTGTCTAAATTTAGGCCTGTCTAAAGCTTAACTCTTATAAGCAAAATAATGTCGATTTGTTTAAAAAAGTTGGATCTCAAATCGATCTGACCCTGATTTGACTTATAAATTTACTCATTAAAAATATCTAAATTTAAATTCATGAGTCATCTATAAAATTAATATCTCAAACTAAATAATAATTTCTTAATTAATTATTATATTAGATTACCTCTTTGGACTACAAGACAACTTTGAAGGTAGAATGGAAACTTACTTGTACAGAATTGGACCATCAAGATTTTTTCTCTCTTTGTTTTTTGGTGGCTATGGTGAATAATTCAGAAATTCAGAGAAGATACCTATGCTTCTGCTAAACAATAATAATAATAATAATAATAATAATAATGGTTGATGATAGTGGGATTTGGTTTCACATGAACATGATACTCTTTTTGCTTCCTGCTTTGAAATAATAGTACTCTTCCTACCTTGCTTGTGCTACTTTTTCTGCCTTTGTGTTTGACTGGATGACAAAGGCAAAGTTTGATCTTTTCTTCTCCAATAGGAAAGTGCTTATCTATCATAATTATTGATCTTTTTTAATTTTATACTAACTATATTTTTTATAACACGTTAAATAAAATTTAGAGTACTAATTATTACTGTGACAGTTTAATTTAAGTTTTACAAGAAATCCATAAGTTTAATTTATTTTGATTATATTTAAAATTGAATATTTAAATTAATTAAGTTTAATTTTGATAATCTTTTCAAATTTAAAACATAAGAAAATTAATATTTGCCAAAATTAATATTAACATATTGTGTTTGATTAGATTTGAACTAAAAATGGAGTTAAGACATCTAAATCCAATTAAGTTCAAACTTGTACTTTATAGCACTTAGACTCAACACTAATAATGACATAAATTGCATGTTTTAAAAGAAAGCATTTAATAAATTCATAATTCACAGTTAAATAAAAAGCAATTTAAATAATAGTTAATGGACCTCCTCGTACCTTTTTACTAGTTAGGGATAAGACCACGAACTACTAAATCTCTTCAGACTTTAAAGTATTAGCATAATTTTTACAGTACCCTTTAGGAGATGGTTGAGTTAGTGGAGTGAGGGGATATAGGACCAAAAGGTCTTGTGTTTAAATTTTTCTACCTATACTTTCTCAATCGAGCTTGTCGTATAAAGCTTACCTAATGCGAAATACTTGATTGGCGTAACTTGTAAGCTATTGTGTCAATCTGAAAATTTACCTAATGTGCATTTACTATGATTACTGACTTATCCTCAAAGAATCCAAACAATTCCAACCCTTAGAAAAGTTTGGAGAGCTCATAAAATTAGATGCAAACCACTCTCAAACATAAACTATTGAGCTATTTTACAAAAAGTTGTGTGATCTTTTTATCTCAGGAGCAGATAAACTCAACTTTTTGGGGTGGATAAGAACTCCAAAAGGCAAAAAGAAATCCAACATTGGTAAGAAAAGCCATATGTACTGCTAAAGAGAGTGGAAAGGGTCACAATCAGAGGAAAATAACAGAACTCCGATAAGAGCCGTCGTCGTCTCTGTGTGTACTTTAGCAATCACAAGCTTGGCAAGTTTACGTTGCTAATAATAAACTGAAACCGGTGTGTACAGAACGTAGGATGAATTTGGGCTATGCTCGTCTTAGAGGCTAGAGCCAGCTACCGAGAGGGTTGACCCTTGACATTGACCCAACACATACTGTAATACGGAACTCCACACACAAGCGGTTTGTACCCAAGTCCTAGCCGAAGAAGAAAAGCTTTGGCCCATCTCTTTCAGAATATATCTAATTTAATTTAGCTGAACAAAATGAAAAATGGGTTTTATTTTATCCATATTGAACAAAAATGGCTGACCAACACGTAATTTATGGCCTGTTTAGGTGTCATATTTGAATTATTAAATGGTAAATTGATTTATTTAAAATATCTAATAACTTGTCACATTCATAATTAAATCAAATTTATTTTATAGTTTATTTTAAAGTATATTATTAATACATTATTTCGTGCTCTTACAATAGGTTAGTGTTTACTTAATCTCAATTTAACTTATGATTTGGTTATTCATTAATCTAGTATGAATCGTGGTTTTTACATTTAAATAGTACTCGAGGTAAATGATAACAATTAAAACACTTAGAACTTTGAAAATAGTGACGCAATTATTGATTCGTATGCTCTGTTAATAGTTGTAGTAATTTCAAAAATTATATTATTTATATCAATCAAATTTATAGTTTTTATTGTAACACGTAACATAAACCTTATTACATGTCCTAAATCGTATATAAAAGGGTAAATTATGAAAGAAATGCGGAATACCTGATTTCGGTTCTATTTTAACTTTCAAAGCAGTTTTTGTAGCTAAAACGAGCTCCAATTTTTCGAGACTGTTCACGAAAATCGTTCACTGACACGTGTTTAATGTCTTTCTGCAGTTTTCTCAAAATGTAAATGTTCTTAACGGGTCAAAGAATTCGTATGCTTACGAAAGATATGAGCAATTGCAGAAAATCTTAACCTTTATATATAGCTTCTATATTAGGCTTTTCCATCACAGGCCCAATATATGTCGATCTATACTAATTGAGATCCATTTTCCTCTTGAACTTCGACCCATTGATTTAGATCATTTATTGGGTCACTTTATTACCCTTATCTGAATCAAATTACATTACTTAATCAATAAGTTATTGAAAAAATAAAAAATGCAATTAAATATTGTCCAATTTTATGAGAAAAGTCTAAGAGGTCCAACGCTTAAATTTTTTCTATTGTTTTCAAAATTGAACCAAAACTTAAATTAGTAATACAAGATATTTAAGGTTTAAAAGATTCAGCTGGTATTAGATCGTCATAAAATTGATTAAAGATTTAATATAATTAAATAATTAAAAAATTATCCTTACTTATTGAAAATTTTAAAGTTTAATTTGAAAAAAAGACTTGTAAATGAAAATTAATTAGTTTATTTTGATTTATAAAAACTGATTAATTTATAAAAGTTGATAAACTAATTAATTAATTAATTTTTATCGACAAAAATTATTAAACTAAATTAAACTAAAAAATTTGCCTATTTTAAAATTTTTATTATTAAACTAATAAGAGGG
>JAOQMS010000006.1:36744203-36768517 GCA_027563885.1 Erythroxylum longipes
GGATCACTCTCCCTTATTGATTGAAACAGCTAGAATAGGTTCGGATGGGGTTAATCAGCTGTTTTGATTTGACAAGTTCTGGCTATCTAAGCCTGATCTTCGAGAGAGGTTAATAGGGCTTGGTCCGAAGGGGCTGCTTTGAATTTCCCTGAGCGCACGTCTTTAGTTATGGATCAAATACAGTTATGGGGTAAGCAGAGGAATCGGTTAAGGTTGGATCAAAAAGAAACGACTAAAAGAAGGTTAGGGGCGGAACAACATAACCTAGACACAGCCGATGTTCGACGTTTAAAAGTACAATGGAATGCAATCTTAAAGGAGGAGGTAGTGAGATTAAAGCAGCAAGCTAAAGCATTTTGGTTTCGAAATGGTGACAAAAACACCAAATATTTTCATAACAGTATCAAAGCCCGTAGAAAGAGGAATCAGATCACCAGACTAATTGATGAAACTAGGGAAGTTACAACGGATGAAACTGCTATTTGTGGGTTGATTCACACTTATTTCACTACTCTTTTTCGTACCACTGAGTCTTCCAGTAGAGCTGTGCTTCGGCTAGTTAGACATTTGGTAAACGAATCGGCTAACATTGCACTTATCGCTCCATTTTCGGATGAGGAGTTCCACACTGCCCTCTTTCAGATGGACCCAAATAAAGCACCGTGCCCAGATGGCTTGAACCCCGCTTTCTTCCAAAAATTCTACAACATTCTAAGTGGTGACATATGTATTGCTTGTCGTGATTGACTTCAACAAGGTACTCTTCCATGATCTTTGGCTAATACTCTTATTTTCTTAATCCCAAAATGTGATAATCCGATGCATGTTACCGAATTTAGACCAATTGTGCAATGCAATGTGCTCTACAAGATATTGTCTAAAGCATTAGCCACTCGATTGAAGCTTATTTTGCCCAAGAATATCTCTTTGAACCAATCTGCTTTTGTTTCTGGAAGATTAATTATGGAAAATTTTATTGTCGCTTTTGAGACTTTACATGGTTTGAAACAACGATCAAGGGGAAAGTCTAGTTCTTGTGCACTAAAGATTGATATAACAAAAGCCTATGACAGGGTCAGCTGGGAATATTTTATATTTGTTTGCTATGTTGATAGCTCTGGGGTTTTCGAATATTTGGGTTCAATGGATGAGGATGTGTGTCACTAAAATTAGCTATCTGATTTCGGTTAATGGCAAAGAGGTGGGCCCTATTGTTCCGAGTCGGGGGCTAAGGCAAGGGGATCCTATCTCTCCCTATTTGTTTATGATTATAACAGAGGGAATTTCACTTATGTTGCAAGATGATGAAAGGCATGGGGTGATTCATGGTTGTTGGCCAAAGTTAGGTTGTCCCAGGATCTCCCTTCTATTCTTTGCCAATGACTCGCTACTTTTTTTTAATGACTCAGTCTCCAAAGCTACCCAAATTAAAAGCATTCTGGGCGCTTATGAAGAAGCTTCTGGTTAGTCCATCAATTATGGTAAGTCTGGCATCCTTTTTAGCCCATGTATTGCACCGGATGTTAAGTGGGCCATTTCAGATTTACTTGGAGTACACTTACTTTTGGGTCATAGTAACTATTTGGGCTTAACTTCTCTACTTGGACGCAACAAGCGACAGATTTTCTCGTTTCTTAAAGACAGGATCTGGAAGCGTATCAACAATTGGAACAACCATTTCTTGTCACGGGCGGGTAGGGAGATCTTAATCAAGGCTGTCATCCAGGCTATTCCTACTTACTGTATGAATGTCTTTCTTATCCTTGATGTTACTTGTTACGAGCTCCAAGTTCTAATGAATAAATTTTGGTGGGGTGGATGTTGGGAGGGTAGTAGGGGTATCCATTGGTTGTCATAGGATCGTATGTGTTATGAGAAGTCGGTGGGTGGTATGGGTTTTAGAGACCTACGATGTTTTAACACTGCTCTTTTGGGGAAACAAAGGTGGAGACGTCTTGTTGACACTAACACTTTTTCGTATCAGGTTCTCAAAGCTAAATATTGCCCTCGTGGGAATTTCTTAACAGCTCCGTTGGGTACCAACTATAGCTTAGTTTGGAAAAGTGTATTGTTTGCTCAAAAAGTGTTGTTAAGGGGGGTAAGGTGGAGGGTCGGGTATGGCCAAAGTATCTTTGTTAATAAGGATCCTTGGATTCCAAAGGACGGTGGCTTCCATCCCGACGACGGTCCTATAGCTATTCATGATGCTATGAGGGTATGTGACTTATTCATCAACGGGGAGAGGCGATGGGACTCTGCGAAGTTAACGTCATATTTCAGCATTGCTAACATGACTGCTATCCTAGGTATCCCCCTGAGCATTAGCCCCAAACCGGATAAAATCATCTGGACTTGTGACAGTAAAGGGATTTACTCAGTTAAAACAGCTTATTATGAGGCGCTTGCGGATTTGGGAGGCAGTGGGTAATGACTGCGTGGAATTGTATGGAAGAAAATCTGGTCTCTTGATGTACCTCCAAAAGTTCGCGACTTCCTATGGCGGTGTTGCTGTGGCGTGTTACCAACTAAAGATAATTTGCAACAACGAGGAGTGGCTGTTAACTTGAAATGCTTGTTTTGCTATGACAATGAATCCATGAAGCTTGTGTTCCTTGAATGTCCTATGGCTATGGAGTTTTGGCGGTTAGCGGGTTTGTTTCTAACCTCCTCTTTGTCATCTTTTCAGGACCTTTTTACCTATGTTATTGAGACAGTAGGATGAGATCATGCCGTTAGAGTCGGTATTCAGGCATGGAAGCTATGGTCAGCAAGGAATGAAAAACTATGGCATGATAAACGAGTTATACCACAACACATTCATACCCAAGCAAATTCTTACTATTCAGACTTCAAGGAGCTGCTATCTGCTGGACCTCCCCTGAATGCTGCTCCCAATCTACCGTTGTGTTTTCGAACAGCAGCAGTAATGACGTCATCCTTTAGTTGGTTGGCTTTCATTGATAGCTTGATACTTGCAGATGCTGGCTTCCTTGATTTTGGCATTTTGTTTGAAGATGGAGAAGGCTATTTTTCATTGGCACTTTCTGGCTATGAGGAAGGCAATGGAGGTCCCGCGATGGCGGAGGCGCTTGCTCTTCGGCAGTGCTTACTGTTTGCTCGTGATGGTATGCTACTAGCTGGTTCAATTTTTACTGATAGTCAGCTCCTTATCCATGCTTTGAACTTTAGTTCTTTGGATTTTTCCTATTTTGGTCTTATAATTTCAGACTGTGAGGATATTTTATGCACTAGGGACAATATCTCTATCTCTTGGATTAGGCGCTCGGAGAATAGGGGCGCCCACTCTCTTGCTAGGGTGACTGTTCTCTATAGTCGCTTTTAGGTGTGGGTTAATATGCCTGACTGTATCTTGGATCATTATTCTTCGAGACAATATCTATTCTCTCATTTAAAAAAAAAAAGATAGTTATATAATAATGAAATAATAATATAGAAAATTATAAATAGTTTTAAATTAAAAATTTTAATTAGTACAATTAACTCATTTTTTTACATAAATAGTTTTAAATTAAAATTTTTAATTAGTACAATTAACTCATTTTTTACATAAATAATAATTCCTGTGATTTAATAAGTCAATAAGGAAATTTTTATTAAATTTTTTATTTATCTCGATATTTGTCTCGTATTTATATTAATTTAACTAGTTAAGTTGATTAAAAATAATAAATTCTCATTAAAATGAGAAATTAAGACAAGCATTCCATAATCTCCATTCTTTTTTTTTTTTGGCGTGGGATTCAAACTTTCTTCTTTCGTTAATAAAGGGTGATCAAACTGAGTAGGATGAATTCCAGTAAAAGTTGGAGAACACATTGCTTGAGAAAACGTACCTAACCTAAACAAGAAAACGTGTGGCTCCTTGCATTAATTGATTCAGATCACTTGTGTGACTAAGAAGAGAAGAGGCACAGTTAAGAAACAGAAAAACAATATGATGAAGGTTCTCTCTTTCACTGAACCAATCATAAATGAGTACAGAAGGACAATTTAATGTAACATTGGGATTAACATACGTGTGAGCCACTTACTAGTGCAGTGGTTGCAGCCCCTACCCCTCCGCCCCCCTAGAGCCAAGCTGGTGGTCTTTTTCAACTATTTTTGGCTTTAAATTACGTGTCTGAAAAGTACCATTTTCAGGGACGTCTCAGAGACATTTCTCTTCTATGAGTGGTTCAGCAGAGATTTTGTAAAGAAACCTGTAAAGTTTGATCATTTGTCTAAGTCAAGCTTATGGTGCCCTTTAGTCTCACTTTCAAGGCTGGTGAAAACAACTACTCAGATTCTGTGCTTTCATGTCAAGTTGGCTCGTTATGTGTGGACATGGCTTTCTTTTTTCTCTACATTGCTTCGTCAACCTTCTTTAATACATGTCAAATTCTCAGTTTTAATTACTCTATTTTAATTTTATTTTATTAAATTTTATTTATATATTTATATAAGATCTATATATATATATATATATATATATATATGAGATTTAATAGAACATAATAAAAATATCATAATCAAAATAGAAGATCTGATTCTCTTTAATACTTCCTAATTACTCTCATTGTTACTTTCCCATTATCCTCCTTGTATCATTTTGGAAGAAATTCCCAATCTAGAGATTGTTATGATAGATAAATTGTTTCGAATATCTTTTGTCTAAATTCTTAAATTTATTTTAATTTTAATTTACATATATGTATATATCTTTCAATAAATCATGATATTTAATTTTACAAAATTAAATATCATGATTTATTGAAAGATATATACATATATGTTGTGATCAATGAATTGTTACTTTTTTTAAAATCAATACTTAAATTTTTTCTTATATTTTGCTCAAGTGTTTAGAAAAAATCTAATAGACTTTTGATAAATTTTTAAAAATATTTTATAAGAAAAATATTACTTTTGATTTTAAAAGTAAGAAAAAATAAAACTAAAAATATATTCAAATTTTGTTAAATTTGAATATTATAAATGATGTAATAAAATTAATTTTAAATGCTCTTAAAATTTGACATTAATGATATTATAATAAAATATATAGTTATATATTTTTTCAAAAGTCGTAATATAAAATATTATAATTGAGATACAGTTGATAAATTATCAAAAGGAATAGGATATTCAAAATAATTTGTTCAATTTTTTAATGTAATAATGTTAATTAACCATTTGTTATCCAAAAAGTTTGTATGAAATTTATTGGATTTGGTTGAATAAAATTCTAACAACACATGAGAGCTATTTTATTCATATTTTTAAAAAATAAAATATCCTATTTTATATCATAATTTCTATCTAGATAACTATAATAATATTGGAAACAACCTATCTACTAGTTAAGGGTGATATTGTGTACTAATAAACTTCTCCAAATCATGCGTATTAGCGGAATTTATACTGAGTGTTATTTTTGTTGTTGTATAATTATAATTACAATTACAATGTTATAATTACAATATTATTATCACAATTTATTTAAGCGTACTTGCATTATCCCAAATATAATTTGTAAATTGTAATAAAAACTTGTTTCATATACTTGCATTTTTTTGTAAAAATATAAGAGAAGGCTACGAATATTATGAGTCTCCCAAACTCCCACAAAAAGAGTAATCTTATGCACTGACTACATTGAATTTGTATAGGTCCTTTTTAACGTTTCCAGCATGGCAGTAGTAGACCTTATCCAATCAGATTGTTAAAATCAATATTTATTACTCATTAGTCTCATCCAACACTTTTAAACTATGTAAGTAAATAGTTTCCTGAATTGAACAACTTAAGACATCATTATAAGGGTTTAAATAATGGAAACCTAGTGGTGTGATTTGACTTCTAACAACATTTTAAAATAATGGTTCCTTTTATTTAGACCAAACCAAACTAAAGTAATATAAATAAATTCAATTTGATTTAGGTGGTTTGGATTAGTTTAGTATTTTAAAATTTAATATTATTTTAAAAGAAATAAAAAGGACATCAATATATCTTCAATTTTAATATAATATTTAAAAAATGAGAAAGTTATAGATACTCTTCTAAAATATATTTATTAAAAAAATCAACTAGATGGAAAGTTTAAATAAATTACAAATATTTTGATATTTTGTATGACAAAATTATCGATATTATAAATTAATAATTATTAAATTTTATATTAGTAATATTCTCTATGTTAAAAATTTTAAAAAGAAGTTTAAATACAAAGATAGTTAATTACTCTGTATTACACCAAAAATAGCATTTTTATCGATCTTGTTTAAAAGACTAGAACATAGGGTTATAAGTATAAGATTGTGATATTTTAAAAAATTAAAGAATTTGAACTTTAATATTCTTTTAGGTAAGAATTGGTTAAGCATTTAAGTAAACAAAAATCTTATTCTCAACTTCTATTGAAAAAACAAATTTGATAGCAAGAAGAAGAAAAAAGAGAAAGAAAATTAATTATTAAAAATATATTATCCTCTTAAGAGAATATTATGTTTAATATTTGAAATATTTTTCATTTAAACATAATTTAAAAAAGATAATAATAAAAAATTAATAATACTACAAGTCAAATAAAGTAGAGGTTTATATTAGATTACAACCAAAAGCTAAACCAAATATTTTGATTTTTTTATTTTTAGTCTTAAAAATTAAAATATTTTTATTTTTATAAACTTCATTTTTTAATAATTTGATTTAAAATAAATGAAGTGAATAATTGCGAGTCATTAACATAATTATAAATAACATATATTATTACAAATATACAAATTTAGTTACAAAAAATTAAAATAATTAATCTCACGACAATAATAATAAAGTCTTGTTTGGTAATCTGTAATGAAAGAATTAGAATAAAAAAATAGAAACAGAAAGTGAGAATCAGAATATGCATAAAATTATTTACTATGTGTGTTTAGTATGAAATTAAAAAAAAATAATAGTTATACTAATATTTGATATTAAATATTAAAAATAATGATGAAATTTTTTTACTCATTTTTTGTTATTATATGATTTTAAAGTATCAATAAAATAAAATAATTATTAAAGAAATTAATATAAGATATCATAATATGATATTTTAATGATAACACTAATGAATAAATTGACAATATTATAATAATATTTTTTATATCTTATTCTTATAGTTGCACCTCTTTTGTAAACCATATATAATTTATTTCAGTTTTGTTATTTTCTATTTTATCTATTTCCAGTAATCAAATAATCAAAAGTTAAAGATAAGGTGATTATGATCGTAGTTGCACTCCGTAATTTAAAGAACGATTTCACTTGTCTTCATTCTTCTGTGAAGAATAGTCAAAACATCAATCGACCGTCGTCTTCCTTCCTGGCCTATTAAATTTTACGCATATGTCAGTGTTGGTACTGACCAGATCACCAAACACCTGCGTTTTACAGGCATCTGCAATATTTCAGAAATGATCTAATCAGTACGACCTAGTAGCAAGGTTTGTTGGTTTTGAACACCCTTTTCTTTCACGTTTTCAATGTTTCTTCTTCATTGTTGTACTCCTCTCCAGGGAATGAAGTCTATATAGAACAAAAGGATCAAGAAGCCAAGCTTTTTATGTAATTCAGTTTTAATGGATGTTTAAATTTCTTAAAGAGTAGTGTCTGGTTGGAGGTGCTTGTAAGTTAAATGTTTCAGAGAAAAGGATGGTTTTGTGGGGTTGAGTGACTATTTCTGATTGAGACCATTCAGTTATACGCGTGATGTTCGGGGTGGCCTTTTTCTGTCACCATTTAGCAGTCGGTGTGTTTTTGCCTGAGGTTTTAGTTACTACAGTTCCCATCTCTCTCCAAGAAATTAACTCTACAACGGTACTCTGTCCTTTGGTAGATCATGCATTGGGCTGATTTACGTCAACACATACATGTCTTGTTGATTTGCCATAGGCATGCTTTTCTCCTTCAGGACTTTCAGTATCACTGCTGATATGACCCGTTGAGAATCTTCACAGGTTATGGCTGCCAATATTAAACTGAAGATTTATACATAAAGGTTATATATGAAGAATTTTCTTTACGAAGAAATGATTTATCAATTCTAGTACTAATTAATCTCTTAAGTTCAGGGTTGATGGATTAGCAATTCTAGTTCATATGTATGCTCTCATGGATTTGAAACCAACTAGGCCAGAGAAGTGGGTAGGTTTAGGGTGTCAAGGTGCATAAAGACAAACAACAAACAAATATGAAATTACAACTAACTAAATCTTCTCTTTATAAACTCGACATGTCAAATGTAGACAATTAAGATATTACTCAGTGCTAGTTGTAAACTACTAATCCAAATTGCATCCAACTTCTGAAAAAGTAGTAGTTCATATTATGATATGGAGATCCTCATACATCAATTTGGATAAGTAAGGCTCTCCTTCATCATACTAACTCTTAATAGCAATCCACAAGTTTCGAGTGTCAATAGTCTTGTCACTCTTTTCTGAAAACTTGATATCGTTAGAGAAGCCAAGGTTTTCCATGTCAACATCGTCAGAAACAACCATGGCTAGCTGGGTTTAGGATCACGACGTAAGAATTTGTTTTCATGGCTCGTTAACTTTGGAAAGAACAAGTCGTATTTTTTACTACAAGTAAACAAACCGGTACAGGTTCCAGGGGTCTGTCGTACGTACACATCGGTTCAATCAACGGGCCAGTCCTTCACACGGAGCTAATTAATTACCTAAAAGTGATTGAGAGCTAACGGTACGTAAGGTGTAGGTTCACACTCTCCTCGTAGCCTATCCATAGAATAGCCAGGAAACAAGAACGCTGAAGCTTTGAGAAATCTCTTTCTGATACAGATCTAGTTCCTTTCTAAGGTGCAATTATGATATAACACGAATTTATTGTAACTGTGATTACATTTTTCATAATTATAATGTTTGACTCGTTCAAAATTTTCGCAATCGTCCATAATTATAGTGATAAAAAATGAATGAATTAATAAATTATTGGCTTCGTTTGACATATTTAATTAGTAATGCTGGAGACTATCAGAACTCAGTTCGACAGCCTGCACAGAAACCACCAAAACAATGAAACGTTTTGATACAGAGCTGAACTGAAGACCAGCAACAGTACTATCGATCAAGCATTTATGGTAAAGAACAAGCAGGTGAAGAGGTTGTTATTCATTCATGAAGTAAACCCTTTTTCTTTTTCTGCCATAATTCATGGAAGGCTCAAGGCTTCTGAGTTCTGACCCGAGCTCAGATATGGTATGCCGAAGCAAGCAATATTTACTTGTCTGATCTATGTATCTTGAATTTATGTTGTGTAAGTTCTGTCAAATTTTTTTTTACAAGTAGTAAAAATTACTACTAAAAATGAAAACCATTTTTGATAAATATTATATTATAGGAGATTTTTAAATTGAATCAGGACTTTTTTTCTCCAATATGCATATAAACATATATAGCACTTTTTCTCCAAAGTCTTTATTAGGGTATTGCATCTATACTCATATAGACGTTTCTTTTTGTCGATATGTATCATCTAAAGAGGTCTAATAGTATGCAACTTTATCCTTAATTGATAGAAAAATTGTTTCTGATAGACCTAAGATAAAACAAAAAAGAAGACAAGTTAATAACTAATTCAAACAAGCTATCATAAGAAAATATCTACGGTACATTTTATAGATTATAATTGAAAAGTTAGATAAAATTATAATTACACAAATTTAGATGAATGTGAATGAATTATTTGTTCATTTAGTTTATATGCACCACCAATAAAATAATGATCTTTCAATAAGAGGTGATAATGTTTTATATAAGTAAACAAATGATTATTTTAAAAATATTTTGTGCATTTATAAGATATTATATGAGTAAGTCAATGATTATTTTAAATTTTGAGATCAGTTTTTCTTATTCACTTTCTTTTACTAAATATTATAATTTTCTTTTTATTTTATTAATTTAATTTTCAAATTTAATCCATCATTTCATATATGTCTAATATGAAATGTGTAGACTCAAATTCAATTTCAGGCCATCGACATTATATTAGATTATATTACTTTCACTAGCTATTTAAGGAAAACAATAACAACAATATGTAATAATAAGAATTTCAAATGCAACATAAAAAAGTTTAATGGTACATAATCTTATTTTTGCATTATAAAAAAACTGTTTCGATATTTCAACAGATAAGGTGAAAAATTCCTTCCAAAGAATCATCCCATCAGAAGGTTAGCTGTTAGCAGGATCAGTTTGGAATCCCATCGTGGGGCAGCAGACAATATATTTTGACTGCATTCTGCAGTCGAAAACTTTGCAGTTTCTGCATTGGGATGTGTCCTGTCAGGCACAGCTTTTCTGCGAAAATTGCCTGAAAATGCCATCCAAGAATTGGGTAGGAGAACGTGTGTTCTCCCTGGAATATTCCAACCTTATCTTATTCCAACCTTATCATATTTAATCTCATCCATCCACGTATTTATTTATGTGAACCTTATGTGAATATGTGGATAAACTTTAATAGAATACGGTAAAAATTAATTAAGTATTGAGGATCTGATCTCAACAAGAACCAGGTTTCCCTCAAGAAAATCAACGTTGCTTTCAAAGCTGAACGAAGCAAGAACAAGTTACTGATATTGTTACGTCATCGATCCACTGACTTAAGTATACCCCACACTTTAACATTTTAACACCAATCAGCTCGCAGTCTATGCATGTCAACGGAGCCGAGGGCTGGCCAGTTCGTGGGCCAGCCCATGGCCTAATCCATAACTGAATGAGCCACGAGCAATTCAACCCAACCCATCTAATTATATTTTTAAAAAGTTAAAAACGATATCGTTCTTAATAATTCAATCGGGCTATAGCTTTGTCTGTGGTCAAAAAATTAGAGCAAAAATTGGATCAGACCGAATCGGGCCAAATTGACATCCTATCACAACCCTTTGTTTGTCAAAGAATTTATTCATAATATGAAATCAACTAAATAGTATATTTTTAAGAATTTATTTAATATATTTTTAAAATATTAATAATATATATTCTTATTAATAAAATTTAATATTTTATTTCCATAATTAAAGAAAATAAATTTCAATCATACATTCTAATTTATAAAACCATTTTGAAGTTTCCTTTTTCTTTTACTAAATTATGTACTTATATTTAGCACTCTTGTAATATTAGAGCTAAGAGTCTACTTTTTCTTTCACATTTGGAGAAGTTTCTCGTATAATTTTTAAATTAGAATATAAATAACTCTTATTGCTAAAAAAATGAAGAATACAAAAATCAGTAATGCACATGAATCAAGTATTAGCAACAAATAATTCCTAATGACCATTTGTTTCTATTTTTATTTTTAGTTTTCAAATTAAATTAAAATTTTGTTTGTTTGAATTATAAACAGTTCCTAAATTTATACTTCCTTTATAACACTAATCAATATTTTTAAAATTTATAGTTTATAATCAAATAAATATTATAATAATTTATAAATCATGTATTTCAAATGAGTCATTTATCTTAATAATTTAAAGTGAAGTAATAGAATTAATTAATAAATAAATAGATTAATCAAAATTACTTTATCATTCAACAATGGATATAGAACATGATTTTTTTTTAATTCAATCAAATATAAAGAACATATCAAATCATGGTTAGACGCCATTACACAATATGATAAGAAGCTGTTGTTTATAGATGGCCAATGTAGCCCATTGTTGAAAATTGGGTCTAGATCCAAAATTGTTAAAGGATCAAAGTGCTTATTCTCCTCCAACTTTGATGGAACCCAATCCACATTCACGTGGATCTCATCTGTCTGTCTGATCGCTCTAAAACCCTAAACCTGTTATCCCTTGCCTTTTCAAGGCGTGGGATTAATCATACAAATTTTGCACACCTTCGCTCATGGCAATTTCCGGGCTGAGCTTTGTTTGTAGACCCATTTTGGTCCCTCGAATCCCTCGTGCTTGTTGCTTTCGCAAGGTTAGATTTTGTGTAAACTATGCATCTTTCTGTAAGCATGTTATGCAAATGCAAGTAATTGAATTTTTATGGAACCTTTCAGCTTTCATTTTGATTGATGGTTTATTTCTTTTCAGGTTCGCTTCAGCTCCATTGTAGCAATCCAGGCTCTTGATGAGCCGGAGTTTTTGGTGGAAAGCAAAAGTTCCAGTTTGGGTACTTCTCCTCTCGCCACAGGCATGCAAAGATAGTAGTTTCTGTTTTTTGTACTCATTCTGGAATTCATGCTTCCTGGAATCGTAAAGATGCCATTTTTTTTGGGGTGTTTTTATATCCTTCTTTAACTTTAGTTTTTTTTTTACAGGAGCCAAGGTCGGAGAAGGAAATAGTGGTAAGCTTCCAGAGTGGAAAAGGTTGAATTCCAAGGAACTTGGAATTAGTACTTCAATGATTGCAAAGCCTACTAGAAAGGTGCTTAATGCACTTAGGCGAAAAGGTTATATGTAGCTCCTTATTAGCTTTTGCTTTATTTACTCTTATGTTCTTAAAAAGTTGTTTCCTTATCTTACTCTGATGGTGTAGGATACGAGGTTTACCTTGTGGGAGGATGTGTCCGTGATCTTATCCTGAACCGTACACCAAAGGATTTTGACGTAATAACATCTGCAGAACTCAAAGAGGTTAGCTTTTTTCTCAAGTTACATGAGATGCTACAGATGCTTGACCCTGCGTGCATATTCGCACGAAATATCTTGAGGTGTTATGACTCATTTGCCTTGTTGGCTATTTGGAATTAGAAACCTGCAATTGTTCCGTCGTTTTGATACCCTTTATTAGTTTTAGTTAGCTTGCCTTAATTTCCGTAAATGGGCCAAACTAGACAAGTTTTGGGCAGCATAGATAGATATGTACCAAGTCCTTCTAGATTTTGCTTTTCCATCTTCAGCATTGATGGATTGTAGTTCAACTCTACACTGTGTTTTAAAAGTCACTTGTTGCCTAAAAGAAAAAAGAAGAAGACAAAGCAGACTGTTAATACAATTATTGTTATCAAATATAACCAATGTATAGCTGGAAATCTTCCTAGAACTAATCGTGATTTAAGCTTCAATCTGAGTTGCAGGTAATGAAGACATTTTCATGGTGTGAAATAATTGGCAGACGGTTCCCTATATGTCATGTGCATATTGGCGATGATATTGTGGAGGTATTGTTCCTTTTTTTCTTTTATTACTGTTGGTCATTATAGCCATTCTTCTCATAGCCCATGGAGAGATATTCTTAGCCAATATGCTTTTTGTTATTTATTAAACATGGTTTTTATAGTGCATTTATTTTAATTTAGCCATCCTTTGTTTCTCAGTTATTAGTTTTAGTTGTAAATGCTAGGTTTCAAGTTTTAGCACCATTGGAAAGAGGTTTGGTGGTGATTTTAGACAATGTGATGAAGGCCCCATTGACTGTGACAGAAAAGATTACGTTCGTTGGAGAAATTGTTTGCAACGGGACTTCACGATCAATGGGTTGGTGCTTCAAAAGTTCGACAATGCAAATTTTATTTTATTGATTAACAAAAGCCAGGGACACTGGTTTGAAGACTTTTCAGTTTAGTGACATTTTTAGCATGGAATACTTTTTGCTCCTTTTCTTCCCCATATACTAATTTCTCTTTTTATTTGCATGCAGGTTACTGTTCGATCCATATGCAAAATTAGTATACGACTATATGGGGGGTCTAGAAGACATTAGAAAGGCTAAAGTGTGAATGTATTTCTTAACTTATTTGCTTTCCAATGAGTTTAGATTTGTCAAAAATTTTATTATCCTGACTTCACCTTTCCTGGAACTAGGTGCGCACTATCATCCCAGCAAGCACTTCTTTTCAAGATGACTGTGGTGAGCTTTCATTTGCATCCAGCCATTTGGGTTTTCCTCCACAACATGGACCTAGCAAAATTATTTGAGCTGCTGCATTAGGTAGAGGCAGACATGCTCATAAGTAATTTCATATCTCAATGTGTAATGGGATATTATGTGATTCCTTTTCTTTACAGCTCGCATTCTGCGTGGAGTGAGAATTGCTGCCCGATTAGGATTTCGTTTCTCGAGAGAGACAGCTCATTGTGTCAAAAATCTTTCACACTTAATAGCAAGACTTGATAAGGTATGTCACTTTCTTACTCTTTCAGCATCCTCCATCGACTTTATTTGCATCTATATATTCATGCTTAACTTGTCTCTAGTACCTCAATATTTTAGTCTAGGCTTATGATGGAAATGAACTACATGTTAGCATATGGTTCTGCTGAAGCGTCATTGAGGTTACTGTGGAAATTCGGACTTCTCGAAATACTTTTACCTATTCAGGTTTGGATTTTACATTTTAAGTTTCCTCTGAGATTTACTGTTCAAATCTAATGTCATTTCACATGCAGGCAGCATATTTCGTACGACATGGTTTCAAAAGACGTGACAAGAGATCTAATATGCTTTTGGTAAGTACGTTAACTCACATCTTGGTCACACTTTCTTCATTTTGAAAACAAAAAAGCTTTGGATCCTCTGTTACTGAGCGAACACTAAGACAGATCTATATTTGTACCTGAAATGGCTTACAGGGTAAAGCATTTTGAAATAAATAAGTGGATTGAAGTTAGGTAGAGCTTCCTACTTTTCCCTAATCTAACAAATAACACAAAATGTCCATCTTCGTCAAAGAATTAAGTTATTTCCTACAAAAAATGTCTCATCTGTCAGCTACAATTCCAGGTTAACAGTGCAGTGGACTGTAGGTATTTTGTGTTATTGGATTTGAAAATTTTATTATATTTATTTTCCATGCATTCTTGATCATTGATGCATTGAGAATGCTTATGTAATTCTTTCTCGTTAGATATTCAAGTTTGTGGGAATAATCCAAAGAGACAGAATGATATCTGAAAGTAAAGGGGTTTGATTTTAACGTTTATCTCATTACAATACTATATGAATTGTACATATCAGAAAGGCTTGGTAGTATGATGAACTTTTAAGTGATCAAAGTATCTGTTTATTCATTTGCAGTGTCTGTTTTCTAACTTGGATAGACTTCTTGCACCTGATAGGCCATGCCATGGCAGTTTATGGTAAGTCTGTTCTTGGTTGCTTGTCTTTTTTTTTCGGTCCAATTATATATAATATCCTGTGAAACATCATGTTAATAGCTGTAGTTTTTCAAATGGACGTGATATTCCGCAGTTGTCTTTCTATTGTAATTGAAGATTTTGGAATGTGTCTTAGTGAACATACGAATTGCAAAGCTTGTTGGATGATACCTGTGAACATAAAAGATTCTTATGATATGACTGATATTTCTCCCATCTTAACTGTAATACCTTGTTCAGAAGATTTAGATTTCCCATTTTGATCCACCCCAGCCTATTTTCTTCCCTTTGCTACTTGCTGCTATGATAGCAAAAATCATACACTGAAACTTCTGAGAAAACTGGCATATCTTTGCATTGAAGTCTTGATTGTTATTTTCCTAGAACGTGATTATCGAAAAAACTTGGACCTGTAACATCTGTACCTGATTTGCTGGCAAATAAGATTTCAATCCTTTTACATTGTTAAATGTACTTTATTATTACATTGTTAGCATTCTCGTAAGTAGGGATGGCAAAAAAGTCAAGTCACTGCCCGACCCAACCCAACCCGACCCATAGTCAATGCCCTTGGTCCTATTGACCAAGTTTAGAGCTAGACTCAAGTCTTTTATTTATAAAATTTTCAAACTTCGAGTCAAGTTCGGGCTCTACAATCAAGCTTGACCCAAAGTCCGAAGCCTAACTATAGATCAATCCTTTGGGAGATTTGTGATCGAGGCAATGATCCAAATGATCTATTTATGGAATCACTTTCCCAATTCTCATTATGGAAAGGGAAAAGACAAGGAGGAGGAAAGTGATTCTATAAATAGAGCATTTGGGTCTTTGCTTAATCACAAAACTTTCAAAGAATTGGCTTTTGGACTTACTCTAATTAGACTTTGAAACATTTAATATTAAGGGATAAACTTTTGGATTTGACCTAGCCTAAATGGGTACTAGACCATTTAATAGTTTTTAAAATGGTTTTTGGACCTAACCCGATCCAATTAGGTTTGATGTGACCTAATTGGGTCAAGTTAAAGCTTCATTGGGCTCGATTGAGCTTTAGGCTATCCGAAACTTGATCAAGATCGGGTTTAGGCCAAGTCTTTCAAGTTTGATCGGACTTTAGGTTGAATTCAGGCTTTTAGAAAACTATTGAGCTGAGCTCGGATTCCCGATTGCCATTCGTACTTGTCAGAAGTATGCTGTAGATTTTCAGGCTTGCAGATCACTGTGAGACTATATTGTTGAGATGTTGCAACATCAATTACTAATCCCAACACCAACATGCTTATTTGCAGACCATTCTCTGATTTGCTCTTAGGATTTTCATTATTGGCTTAGAACTGTCTGTGGTAAATTCTTAGAGTTCATCGTAAGTTGTACTGACCAAGTTATCACGGCATCACATTTTCAGGTTCGGTATCCTTGCTTTCCATAAATCAGTATCTGACCAGCCAAGGAATCCTATGGTGGTTGCCGCATTCTGTCTTGTGCTCCACAATGGTGGCGATATGTCAGAAGCAGTAAACATAGCGAGGAGGATCACTAGGCCACATGATGCCAGTCTTCCGGAGTTATCAGAAGCTCAGGATCTGGACACTAAGTCATTGGTTGCTGAGGTTGAAGATCTTGCCGCATCAGTTAAACAAATGCTTTCTAAGATGACAGATGAGTATTACGTGTCTCAGGCCATGTCAGACTACCCTAAAGCTCCACAGTCAGATATGGTAAGCATTTTCTTTCTTGGCCTCTCTGTTACGTTTTTGATGGAATGTTTAACCATTAAAACAAGTTCAGTTAAAATGGACTTTGGGTAACATATAGAAAATGGTAAAGATATGGACTTGGACTTGAGATATTTCATTGAAGACCTTCCGAAACTTTTTATTTATTGAATTGATTCTTAAACCTGTCAAATACCTTGACTCCATGGGTGCAATGTACTTTGAGAACAGAATATCTGATTATTTACCCTATTAATCATGCAGGTTTTCATTCCATTGGCATTGTATCTAAAAGTTTGCAGGATGTTTGAGTGTATACGGAAGCATGGCAGAGAGAGAGGTTTTGTGCCCAAGGTAGGTAAGAAGATAAACTATGAGTTGTTAGCTATGGGCAACCTAGAGGAAGTTCGACATGTTTTTGCCAGGATTGTCTTTGATACTGTATACCCTCTTACTCTAACCCAGTCCAGGACTACGTAATTGATGCAGTCAACTTTCCAAACAGCTAAAATAATGGAAGATAGTAGAATAAAGGATTTGATGGAAAGAAATACTTGAGGAAAACGTGTTAAGAATTTGAAAGTGGGTTTGTGATGAATAAGAACAATTGCAAAAAATAACAAGAACAATCGGGAGCCAATTTGAGAGGACCCCACTCTCTTTACGGCGCTACACAATATTCCCCTAAAGTAATGGAAGATGGTAAAATAAAGGATTTGGTGGAAAGAAATACTCAAGGAAAGCGTGTTAAGAACCTGAAAATGGGTTTGCGATGAAACAAGAACAATCGGGAGCCAACCCGAGAGGGCCACATTTGTTGTTGTATACTTGATCAATTGTTAAGGCTTTTTTTTTCTCACATATGTGATGTGAATCAGAGGGCTATCAATATCTCCCGCATTGGGTGGCACCTTGTCTTCGAGGTGAAAAGTTGGAAATTACTTGCTCAAGACAACTATAGATTCCCAAGAAGCTTAAAATTTTGGTAGTCCTTTCCATTTAACCAACACCTCTCTTTCAGTCGGTTTTAACTTGCAAAATAGTTTTGGGTTTAACTAGCCATTTAAGGTTTGGGTTGAGTTGAGGTTGTAGAGTAGAGGTAGTGGCTGCTCTATACTTCCTAGAGCTTTTTTCAACTGTGAAATGTGAAATATTGGGTGAATGGAGGAAGTTATTGGAAGTTCCAACTTATATGTCACTTGTCCCACCTTTTCTAGTACATGAAATGACCCAAAAAATTTTAAAGAGAGCTTCTGCGCATCCAATAAGGCCGAAGTCTAAGATACACCTGATCTCCCACTTCAAATTACAGTTGCCGCCTATGTTTATTAGCAGCTTTTTTCACTTTTGCCTGAGCACGGTTCAGGTAGTCCTTCAACTCCCTCAAAATGGCATCTCGGTCTTGCAAATATTTTTCTAAGTCATCAATTCTTGTGCTTTGACCCCTAAAGCGTATCAAGGTGGGTGGATCTCTTCCATACACAACACGAAATGGTGTCATTCCAGTAGATACATAATAGGTGGTATTGTACCAATACTTTGCCCAAGACAACCATTGATTTCATTTAATTCTCACAAGCAAAACAACGTAAGTAAGTCTCTACGCATCTATTAATCACCTTTGTCTAACTACCGGATTGCGGATGGTATGGTATACTTCTATGTAACCGAGTTCCTTGGAGCCTAAAGAGCTCCTCCTAAAAATGGCTAAGAAAAATGTTGTCACGCTCTGAAACTATCGACCTTAGAATTCCTTGCAATCTTATAATTTCTTTAGTAAACAACTCAACAATAGCCTTGGCTGTGTAAGGGTACTTTAACGGTAGGAAATTGGCATATTTGCTCAAGCAGTCTACACTACCAAAATTGCTTTAAATCCTTCCGACTTAGGCAATCCCTCAATGAAATCCATTGATAGGTCTTCCCAAATTTGGTTAGGAATTGGAAGAGGCTGCAACAATTCCACTGGCGACATCGCTTGGTACTTATTTTACTGACACACTACACATTCTGCCACATATCTCTTCACCGTTTCTTTAATCCTTTCCCAGTAAAATTCTCCTTTTAACCTCTTGTACGTGCGTAAGAATCCTGAATGCCCACCAATAACGTCATTATGGTATTCAAACAATAGTCTAGGAATAAGAGTTGATTCTTTAGTAATCACCAAATGCCCCTTATATAATAATTTCCTTTGGCGAATTGAATAGTGTCGCCATTTTTCTGAACCAGCTTCAAACTCTTTATCTGTGAAAGCGTTTGGTCCTTGGCCACTTTAGAATTAATCTTCTGCTCTTCAACTACCTTGGGAAGTATCAAGGCTGCCAAAATAGGAGGTTCAGTAGCTGGTATGCATGAAAGTGCATCAGCAGCCCTATTATCTTTTCTTGGTCTGTAATAAATGTCAAACTCATTTTTGGTAATTATGTTGCACTAGTCGCTGTTCCATTAATAATTTTAAGCTTTTCTAATATGTTAAGATAGTAAAGTGCCTACCAAGCAAATAATGTCGCCACTTTTGTACCGCTAGTACTGCTGCCATCCATTCCCTCTCATATATTGGTTTTATTCTATTTCTACTTGATAATGCTTGGCTAAAGTAGGATATTGTTCTACCATGTTGTGATAAAAACGCTCCCACTGCAATCCCAGAAGCGTCGGCCTCTACAACGAATGGTTGGTCAAAATTGGGAAGTGCAAGAACTGGATCAGTAATCATGGTAGCTTTCAGCTTCTGGAATGCTTCCTCAGCCTTTTCATTCCAGTTGAACTAAATTTTTTTAGCTGTTGGGTCAATGGCCAAGCAATGGTCCCATACCTCGCAACAAACCATCTATAATACCCCGTCAGGACAAGGAAACCCCTCAACTCCCTTATACTTGTTGGTGTCGGCCACTCTATCATTGCTCTGACTTTTTCTCTATCCACAGCAACTCCGTTGGCTGAAATCCCGTGCCCTAGGTATTCAATGCTTTCTCTAGCAATGATGCATTTCTTGGTGTTCAAGAACAATTGATGTTACCCAAGGACCAAGAACACTGCTTCTAAGTGTTGCTCATGCTCCTTCTCACTCCCACTATATACTAAGATGTCGTCAAAGAATGCTAAAATGAATTTTCTGAGGTAGGGCTTGAATACCTTGTTCATAAGTGACTGGAATATGGTCGGTGCATTAGAGAGGCCGAAAGGCATGACTAAGAACACGTAGTATCCTTCGTGAGTTCTAAAAGCTATATTTGAAACATCTTCAGCTCGAACCCGTAGCTAATGGTACCCTAATTTAATATTAAGCTTTGAAAAGATTTTGGAACCATGGAGTTCATCCAAAAGCTCATCTATCACGGGGATTGGAAACCTTTTTGGCACTGTCACCTTGTTGAGTGTGCGATAATCTATTCAGAACCTCCAACTTCCATCCTTCTTCTTGACTAACACCACAGGACTGGAAAAAAGACTGTTAGAAGGCTGAATGATATTAGGCGCACACATCTCTAGCACTAGTTTTTCAATTTCATTCTTCTGAAAGTGCGCTCTCACATTAATAGGGGTAGTACAGAGCTCCAATCTTATAAAATGATCTATTCCTCTAGAAGGGGGTAGTCCCACCCTTTCTGTGAATACTTTAAGAAATCTTCTCCTTAAAGCCTCAACCCAGCTCACATTAACCACTTCTGGTTGTTCCCTTTTAGTCTCGGTAACCAACTCACAAAGCTTAACCATCACCCCCAAGCCTTCTCTCTGTATTTCCCTTGACATGGTTTTTAGAGAGATCTTAGATTTTCATAAAGTTGGATCTCCTTTTAAGGTCACTGTAGCACCACCACTATTAAATTGCATCAAATGCTTCGACCACTCCACTTTAGTCCACCCTAATGTACCCAACCACAACATTCCTAGGATCGCGTTTGTACTGCCTAATTGAAGAGGCAAAAAGTCGTCGATAACTTTTAGCCCTTGAATTTATACTCTCAACCCCCTACAAATCCCTTTCCTTTCACCAACACTCCTGTTCCCATCACAACCCCGTAATGGGCAGTAGTTTCCATCAATAGTTTTAATCCCTCAACCAATTATGCAGAAATAAAATTGTGGGTTACCCCACTGTCCACCAACACTGACACATCTTTTCCACAATCCTCCCATTAAACTTGATTGTTCCAGGCAAAGGTAAACCAAAAATAGAATTAATTGATAGTTCAATGGTTTCAGTCATCCTTACCTCAGCATTGTCGTTTTCATCAGCAGCTACGACTGGTTCTTCGTCACCTGCATCTAACTCCTCAAAAACTGTTGGGTCATCTTCATGAATCAAGAGGATTTGTAACTCCCTCTTGCATACATGGCCTGGCCTAAATTTATCATTACATGTGAAGCATAGACCCTTCGCTGTGGAACTTCTCGTATTGGTCTGGGTAGGTTGCGAGTTGGAGCTATGAATCGGGTCCCTCTCGTTTCACCCAAAATTCCCTTAATATCTGTTGAGCCATTTTCTCTTTTTACACCTCGTTCCACAATTTTCTTTCCCTCACTTGCAGAAACAACTTTATAATTTTGCCTAACAAACAACCCTCGGGCTAATCTCATCGTCCAGTTCTTTTTTTCCAACCTTTGGGCTGTTAGCATAATCTGTCTCAGTCCAATAAAATCTATGACTCTAAGTTCAGCTTGTATGTCAGCCTTGAGCCCTTTCACAAAGGTGCTTTCTAGCACCTCCATTGAAAGTTCTGACAATGCTACTGACGGAACTTCGAATGTCCGACGATACTTAGCCATCGAATTCTCTTGTTTGATGTCCAAAAATTCTTCATATATATTTTTGAGAGGACCCAAAATAATTAAGCACCTGTTGCTTAAGATCAGCCTAACTTCTGAAGCATTGCCTCACATTAGACCATTGGTACCAAGCTACGGCATCCTTTTCAAAACACACTACAGCTGCAATTAATTTTTTCCGCATCCGTTAATTGATTCATCTTGAAGTACCGTTCAGCTCGGAATAACCACCCTTTTGGATTGTCTCCGCCAAAAATGTTTAACTCCAAACGCGGACCATATTTTCAAGGTTCTATCATTACGCCTGATTCCCCGATGATTCCATTACCGGCAACTTTAATTTCTCCCTCATTTCTTCTACGTTGTTCTTCACACTCTCGTCAACTTCCTTCCCGTGGTGCCCTTATACTGGTTTCAGGTTATCCATCTAAAAGTGTTTTAGACACTCCAGTAGCTGAGACTCCTTCATCTACAATCTCTTTCCCTTTCTCTTTGTTTCTTCCCCACGATTCCATCATTTTGATTAGCCTGGTAACCCCTTGCTCTAAATTTTCCACCTTGTTTTCCACTCTTGTGTGTTTTCCAACATTCTCCTGAAATCCACCTTTCATTTCCTCCATTTCTTTATCTAATGTTTCCATCCTTCCTTCCACATTGTTGGGTGTCATTTGGCTTTGATACCAAGTTGATACAGTCCAACTTTCCAAATAGCTAAAATAATGGAAGATAGTAGAATAGATGATTTGGTGGAAAGAAATACCTGAGGAAAACGTGATAAGAATCTGGAAATGGGTTTGTGATGAACAACTGCAAAAAATAACAAGAACAATGGGGAGCCAATTCGAAAGGGCCCAAAATTGTCATCGCATGTGAAGCATAGAACTTTCGCTCGTCGTTCCTAAATCTTTGCTCCCGTCAATCTCACCCTCCGCCGTGGAACTTCTCGCATTGGTCTGGGCTGGTCGCGGGTTAGAGCTATGAATCGAGTCCCTCTTGTTTCACCCCAAGTTTCCTTAATATCTGTTGAGCCCTTTTCTCTGTATACACCTTGTTCCACAATTGCCTTTCTCTCACTTGTAGAAACGACTTTATGATTTTGCCTAACAAACAACCCCCTGGCTGATCTCAATGTCCAATTCTTTTCTTCTAACCTTTGGATTATTAGCATAATCTGTCTCAGCCCAATAAGATTTAAGACTCTAAGTTCAGCCCATATTTCAACCTCGAGCCCTTTCATAAAGGTGTTTTCTAGCACCTCCATCGAAGTTCTGGCAATGCTGTTGACAAAACTTCGAATGTCCGACGATACTCAACCACCGAATTCTCTTGTTTGATGTCCAAAAACTGCTCATATATATTCTCCTTTTGAGAGGACCCAAAATGATTAAGCACCTGCTACTTAAGATCAGCCCAACTTTTGAAGGGTTGCCTCACATCCGACCATAGGTACCAAGCTAAGGCATCCTCTTTAAAGCACATTGCAGTCGGAATTAATTTTTCCGCACATGTTAATTGATTCATCTTGAAGTACCATTCAACTCAGAATAACCACCCTTCTCAATTGTCTCTGCCAAACACGGGTAACTTCAAACGCCGATCACATTTATATGGTTCTATCATTACGCCCGATTCCTGATGATTTCATTGCCGGTAACTTTAATTTTTCCCTCATCTCTTATAAGTCTTTCGTCACACTCTCATCGGCTTCCTTCCCGTGGTGCCCTTGTACTAGTTCCAGGTTGTCCATCTGAAGGTGTTTCAGAGACTCTTCATCTACAACCTCTTTCCCTTTCTCTTTGTTTCATCCCCACGATTCCATCATTTTGATTAGCTTGGTAACCCCTTGCTCTAAGTTCTCCACCTTATTTTCTACTCTTGTGAGTTTTCCGACATTCTCCCGAAATCCACCTTTCATTTCCTCCATTTCTTTCTCTAATGTTTCCATCCTTCCTTCCACATTGTTGGGCGCCATTTCTGTTTGGCTCTGATGCCAAAGTTAATATAGTTTAACTTTCCAAACAACTAAAATAATGGAAGATAATATAATGGAGGATTTGATGGAAAGAAATGCATAAGGAAAACGTGTTAAGAATCTCGAAATGGGTTTGTGATGAACAAGAACAACTGCAAAAAATAACAAGAACAATCGGGAGGTGATTCAAGAGGGCCCTACTCTCCTTACAAGAGGGCCCCACACTCCTGACTTTACATGGCATACTACTTTTATCATCCTTACTTGCAAGTTTTCCATGGAAAATTTGCCAGGAGTTGAAGAAAATTCAATCTGGTGCAGAACTTTGGTTAGGTTACACCAGACAGCTTATGTCAATGAAACTCAGTCAGCGCACATGATAATCTTTTGCATTTATTCATCAAACTCAGAAAAGGGAATCTTTTTCTAAAAAAACAAGAGCAAGCTCTTTTTGTGGAACAAGGTTCTGTTCTAAGGGTGCGTTTGGATCTATGGTGCGGTGAGGATAAGTACTTATCCCCACCGCACCGCAGATCCAAACTTTGGATTTGCGGCTGACAACTGCAGGTTGGGAAAAACCGCGGTGCCACTGCAGAAATAGATAAGTAGAAAGGAGGCTGCGGTAGGAAACTGCTTATGCGGTGGAAATTTTACCTTCCAATAATAACCTCATGATATTTTAGTATTTTCCATTATACCCTTACTTAATTAATAGAAGGAA
>JAOQMS010000006.1:36768617-36779969 GCA_027563885.1 Erythroxylum longipes
TAGTCATTTTATCTCTTTTCAGCAACCGCAACCGCACTTGCCAAACACCTATTTTCACGTTTCAGCAGTTACCAAAATAACAATCCCAAACACATAAGTATTTATTGAAAATAAGTACTTATCATTTTAGCAGGTTATCAACCACCACTATTCCCCCAAACTAAGCCTAAATCTCTCAAACTCCAACAACAACAAAAACTATGGAATCGCAAGTTCTTGGACAAATCTAGTATACTTGCCATTTAAGCTGACATAATCAATCACTGTACTGTAATATGAAATCGCTATAGGAAGACAATTAGGACGATAGCTAAGACATCCCCCGCATGAATCAAACATGAATCTTTTATCATCGTCCGCTAAATCAAGCCTTTGCAACAGATGGAGCAGGAGCAGAACCAGTAGTTGGCCTAAAAGAAAAGAAAAAGGTATAAGGTCAAAACAATGAAGCATGACATTCAACGAGATATGTGCAGGCAAAATTATCTCCAATGATTGACTTCCTTGGAAGAAAGCATGGCTCAATTATGTGAAAAGGATACACTTACACTCCAAAAAAGACTTTGACAGCATCATAGATGACCCATTGAGCTCCAGTGAGTGTTCCAATCATGACAATCCGGAGAGGAAGGCCCCTTGTGAAAAGACCCCACAGCCCTAGTTTCTTTATGGCCTGCAACAGAGAAAAGCATGAAAATCAATGAGATTATAATTATACGAATGGGAATATTTTTTGGTGAAGGAAAGGAGTTATTTGGTGTCAAATATGAGACGGGAGTCATTACCTCGCTGGCAGTTGCCCCTTTGGCGTTGTTGAGAAACGATACAAGGTTGTCTGCTGGGTGTGAGACAACAGCACAGAGAACACCAGCAATGTAACCACCGGCAAAGCTGACCCCAAGCTGCAAACTTATACTGCGTTTCTCTTTCGGCGTTGGGATGGCATACTTGTATAGCATCTGAACTGTGTTCTCAAATGTAGCAAACTTCACCATTGTATCTGCAGCAAATTAATACCAACATTCAGATAAAATCTTGGCAGGAAGAAAAGATGAAGTTCTTTTCACTACAAAATGCTTTGACTCCAGTGTCAATCGACATTGGGATGTTTTCTCCATTTGAATGACTATGAAAGAAGATAGCAGCAAAGACTTTAAGTAATTGCAAACTCGAAATCAGTTGTAACAAAATAGGATAGGAATCACCTCAGAACTTTTGTTATAAGCAAAGCACAAACGATATAAATCGCAAATGATATAGCTTACATGGAATCTGACGTCCCCAGAGAGGAGTAAGCCCATTGAATAACCTGCACAAAGTCGACTATTTTATCAACTCAAGCTAGAGAGTGGATGCAACTTCACATAGAGCATCATAAATAACCAAAAAGCGAAACAATTATTTTGCAGGTAGGCCGTACCCTGAATAACCTTGGGCTCTGACAAACTTGGGAAATCCATCGGACAAGCCCCGAGCAAATCCAGGTTGGGTTTGAACACGAACCTTAACTGCCTCAAAGGGACACAGGGCAACATCAGCAATCACTTCAGCTGACGCTGAACCAGCAAGATATATCAAGGTTTTGTACTTTTCAGCATATTCAGGACCAGCTATGTCCGAGTAATACTTCTTGAAGAACTCGTAGAATCCATATTTGCAGGCACCCTGAGCACTATATCCAATCAAAGTAGGTGCCCATCCCCTAAACAAACCTCTAAGCCCCTGCTCCTTTAGCAAGACCCCAAATCCAGATGAAATGCTCTTGTACTTTGCTGGATCGATCTGAAATCATCAATCACATCAAAAGTTAGCATTTGGGCAGTTGTCATTTAGCTAATTTGTTTCTTGCACGTCATCTTCCAGTATGCGTGGAGGATAGGTCAAATGCCGGGTGAATGTTATTCCCCCTTTTCAAAATATTGACCAACTAAAGTAACAAAAGCGATTGGTGCCTTTTCCACAATGCATAGAAGATTCAAACAGATAAATGGTCAAATTTCAAAATTCCTATGATTCAGATAGGTCGAGAGGTAAAGACCAAACTACTAACAGCCGAAGAAGAGATACATAATTGAAGATTAATAATACCATCATGAAGAAGACCCTTAAAAATCACAACTTTCAGACTCCATGAATATGACGAATGATCAAGAAGTGTTTTATAAACTGAAATCGACTAGAACTTCTTCAAAGCTATCTTTCCATGCATGAGATTATAACACAATTCCCTGAAGAAAGGCATGAGAAAGGGACCAAAACTTTGTATGAGGAAAACATGACGCAAACAAGCACGTAAATGCAAAAATCAAGACCTGCATGTTACACTTGACGAGATCGAGAGGAGTGATAAGCGTGTGCGTAAGTCCACAGCACAACATCCCAGCGACCGTGCATGCCGCATAATACTGCCGTGAGAACAACTCAATCTTCTCACTGGGTGCCGGAATCACAAACCCTTTTGACGGAGGGCCACCACTGGACGTTGCAGCGACGCCATGGTTGACGTTCATCAAAGCCAAGTTCCTGGAGGATACATGGGGAGAGTAGAGAAAGTTGGGGATCAGCGGCGTAGAGTTGCCAGGAAAGGCCATTGGGAGGATCAAAAGTGAGAGAAGAAACAAAGTTTCTGGGTTGATTATGGAAGTTGGTGATGTATGTGTCAAATAAAAAAGAAGAAGACGTGGTAGTAATTGTCACGTTTGCTTGTGTTTGAGAAGAAACGAGGAAGATGGAAGGGATGGCGAGAAATGAGGACTCCTGAGACCGCGAAAACGATACAAAGTCAACGTCTGCTTTGCAAAGGGCCGTCCTTCTTTTACACGGTTTCATTAAATTTCAATTGTCCTTTAACTTATTATTTGTGAAAATATTTATAATATTTATTTATATTTAATAATTATTTTTAAAGAAATTTTAAGTATTAATAACTTACATCTCTACAAAAAAATATACTTTCAACTTAATGTGATAAAAAAAGTCAACGTGTTCGTGCACTAAATTACCTACTTTACGGGTTATAAAAGAGAAACTTTATGGATTATTTCAAAATTTATATTTCTTTAACTTGAAAAAAAGTTAATGTATTATAACATATAAGGTTTATTATTTTCCGAGAGTCAAGGAAGAGTCATTAATATACATTACCTTTCTTTAAATTTTTACAAAAAAATTATTTCCATAACTTAAACATGTCACCTTATGATTATAAAGAAGCAATTTATGCTATCGGAATGTTTTCTATTTTCCTATTTTCAACGCCTCATTGATTACTTTGTTTTTATATTTAACTATATTTCTAATATAATATTAGTTGTAGTTAGCAAACTTTAACAAAGAAAAATATAAATAAATCAAGTGTATGTTGAATAAATAAAATTACAAAACATCTTCTAGAACATTTTGTCAAAATTTTACTAGCCGTCTTTATTTGTTCAAAGTCAAAATTTTACTAGCCGTCTTTGTTTGTTCAAAGTAGTGATTTTGCATAATCGTTAAATTTTGCACCATTACTTAAATTAGACTCTAGAAAAAAATAGGATAATCAATTTATATAATACTAATTTTTAAATATTTTAATTTAATTTAATTTATTAAGAATTGTGATTTAACATTAAATTATATTTTAAAGAATTTATCACTTACCCAAAATTTTAAATAAAAATATAAATAAAATGTAGAGATAACAAATTTAGTTTAATCCAATTCAACCTTGAAATTAGGGATGAAAACTGGGCTTTGCCACGCCGTAACTAGAAGTCAACATGGATTGATCAGGGCTTAAATCCAAATTTTCTGGAAATTAAGCCTTACGTTCAGGTTGCTTGATACCCGACTCTTATAAGTAAAATGTCATTTTGTATTTTTAATTTTTTAAAAATGATTAGGAAGAGCTCAATCTCGGGCGAACTATCTTAGACTTGGTAGAGCTGAGGCTCGAACTTAAGCTAAGGCCCCTATCTCAAGCTTAATTGAGCTCCTGGTCGATTCAACTTATTGTCATCCTTATTTGAAATCGGCAAATTAGACTTAGTTGATTTAAGATTTAAGATTTAAAATTTAAGAGGTCGATTTTGAAGCCCGATTTAGAATTGTCCGCCCTTATTTTAAAACAATATGGTTTTAATCTTAAGTTTCATAATTTGAGATTGACTAACGTTGGGTTAAGTTTAAGTTGTATGTTAGAAGGTCGTCTAGACGCAACAGGTCGACTATCCCTAATCAAACATTGGTGGTCAGACTCTTATTGCGGGCAAAGTTAGATAAGCCAAACCTTGGCAGCCAAGAAATCTGGAGCCATTCACTCGACTTGCAACTCCATAATGGCCCATGGAACAGAACGCAATCCAATGACATTCAAACAGTAGAGTATATAGGCATTTTGATGTACTATGTGAATGTTCACCACTCGTAGTGCATTTCCCTTCCCTTCAACGTTCTTTAGCTAAATCTCACTCTGTTTCTGTCACTTTCTTTCTTCATCCAGAGCACCAGTTTTCCTGTTGCTTTTGCATTAACTGGTAATGGCACCCACCATTCAGTGTCCCAGTCAAATCTGATATCTAAAGATTATGTAAGAAAATCGGGTCATAATTTGATCTGGATTGTAGCGGAATAATTATGAAACTTTTTTGTATTTTAATTTCTTAAAAACCAACCTCACTTTAATTCTATAAACTGATTAACGCATAATTCATAATAATGCGTGAATCTAAATTTGTACCTTATTCTGAAACTGGATAATAATCTTGTCGTATCCCTCGACCTATTTTCGAAACCGATATGTCTCAACCACCGTAGCAGCACAAATGTTCAGCCTTTAACGGTATCCACAGAATAGGTTGAGAGAACTCTGTAACTTTTACAGAAAGGGTTAAGCTGTTTCATAAAGCTTAAGCCTATTTATAATAAGCTTTGGACTTTTTAGTAATTTAATTGAAATTAAATTCTTCAATTAAACTTTAATTAGAATTACAAATAATTCTTATTAAATACTAAATATGCCCAAATAAGATTCAATATCTAATATTGATCCTCATTTATTAAATATCTCATATTTAATCATAAAATTTCTCAAATTTTATAATTAAGTTTAACTTGATTAAATTAACTTTGCTCTCTTCTAACTCATTTTATATGTGAGATCCATTAGGTTCCCAAATATGTTAGCAATGGTTATAAATTCCAATTCCAATTCATAATTAGAATTAGATAAATTAAAATTTTTAATTTATCTTTAATTCTCTAATTAAACGATTTATAATCATAAATCAAGATTGGTGTCTAACAATGCATCATGACTACCTAAATATTTAAGAATGTCAAAGTAGTTTTGACTAACTTTTTCGTGTATGATTTTTCCTTATAATTCAATCCTTTCATTATACAATATTCTTATTATAATCAATGTCTACTCTATTTTGAGTCTAATCATATTAGTTCTCCATCATTAGCTATCGATTCAATTAATGAAATTTGTAAACTATTTACAAAGCATCATTTCACTTTGGCCGAAGATTTCTTGAATCAATACAAATCGAGAACAACGAAACATTTTCCTTAATTACTTTAGGGTGATGAATCCTATCTTGATCACTCAACTACCTCCATATAGTTCATGCTACATCCAATGATTACCGATTAAACAACCCATGATTAAATAGATCATAAGTAGTATTAAAACATAGCAATCCTCATACAAGATAACTTTGATGACCTCAAGTCAAAGGATCACTTATACAATCATCACAATGATAATTTCATAGACGTACAAGTAATGTTTCAAATAGATTGCTCATATCTGGTTTATTCAGTGAACTTGTTCTCTAACAAGCACCTACATGTTTGTTTAAGTATTTCTATACTTCAGCCTATGAGATCGACTGCTTCCTTAATAACGAAAAACAAAACATGTGCTAGTCTTTTTATGTTCTATTAATGTCTAATCTTAATAGAATAATGACTAGGAATATTTAGAAATAATACATAAATGCAATAAAAATCTCATAATTATAATCTCATTATAATTTTATTTGCAATGTACAATTATCCAATGGACTTTATCATATATATTTAAATATGTACAAGATAAAGAATGCCTTTAAATAATTTGTCATTAAATTACAACTAAAGCGATTGGCTGTAAGGCATAAACCAACATATTAGTGTATAACTAGGACCTGCCTAATTGTTTTTATAACTAATCTAGTAAGCTGTCTCAATGGCTTCTGTTTCAGCAACTTGTCTTAAGTTCCAATTTTTGCCTAGCCGGTTTAGCAGGACAAGCTAGGTGAAGCTTCTGTTACTGTTATATGTTATTCTTGGTCTAAATCTTTCTCCTCTGTTTAGAAGAAAGCAAAAAGGGACGATGTAGTTAGTGAGTTTTGAATACTAAATCCTCTAATGATGGTACCCTGCTTTTCGGTTGCCGTATATATAAAATGCCCTGTCAATTTTTGCATCCATGGTAGTTTCATCATTCTGTTAGCCTTGATCTATGATTAAGGGAGCCATTCCTTCTCAGCAACTTATGTTACTTTCTATCGTCTTCCTACGAAGAATGCAATGAATGAAAGTACTAATTATGATGTTTCTGGTTTTACTAAGTGCAGGCGACTCAGAAAATTGGTTCATACTTGGTTTTAGTGAGCTTGCAAAAGTGTGGCTTCTTCTCTTTGAAGTCCTCTCGCTTCCATTTCTTGTGTACGGTAATTTCTATAATACATGACGGGTCCTTAGTCACGTACCCCGGATCGAACGTGAAAGGGTAAAAAATGGAGAAATGCGGAAATACCTAACTTTCAGTTTTGAAACTTTAACCGAGCTTTTTAAAACCAAATCAAGCCTGAATCCACCGTCGTCTTCAAGAGAATTGCTCTCTGGGACACGGGCTAGGTCTTTTTACAGTTTTCTCAAAACACGAGCTCTCTTAACGGGTCAGAGATTCCTTATGATCGTGATTGTTATGAGCAATTGCAGGAGACTATAAGCTATTTATATAGCTTCCATATCGGGCTTCCCCATCACAAGACCGATATGGACCAGATCTATACTAATCTGAATCCATTTTTCACCCGGACTTTGACCCATTGATTTAGATCATTTATTGGGCCACTTTATTATCTTTATTTGGAGCAAATTACGTAACTTAACTAATAATTTATTTAAAAGCCAAATTACAATTAATAATTGTCCACTGAATGGAAAATTGACAAAATTGCCCTTAGAGGCAAAAATGTCTAACAATCTCCCCCTTGGACAATTATTAATTGCAGTTTTAAAACAGATTAAAAACTCGTTTAAGCTATGCTACTGTATTAGTCGACTGAATTTAAAAACAAAACATTTGATCCAAAGATAATGAAAGTCCAACATTCTGTCCTGCAAGGCTTTCGATACCAGAAAATATCAAATACATGTGTCATATGTGACACAGGTCCAATACAATCACTTATACCTAATACCTCACTAACATGAATGGGAAAATGGAGTGTGACAGACTACGATGATACCTTTATGATCTAATATGTATCATCTTCGTCTATAGGTCTCGATTTCTCCAACTTTATGCTAAACTACATCAGAGAAATCCTGTTTTCTCTCACCGAATGCTAAACAGCATTAGAGAAAACTTGTTTCCTCTCACCATATGCTAAACAACATTAGAGAAAACCTTCACATTCTCCAACTGAATGCTAAACTACATTAGAGAACCTTTATGGGATTAAAAACTTATATCTCCCTATGTCATATAAAACTTTAAGGATATGTCCATATAAAACTGTATGTGTCTAATGACATAGGCTCAAAGTCAATCTTTATAAATGCCCAGTGACCTTTAAAATGCTTAAGATCAATACAAATCTTAAGGTTTCTATACGTATTATGACAATGTACGATAACATGTACTACTGAGGATAACCGATGATCATCTTTATGGATGAACCATCATACCGTCATAATACATCAAAATGTACAAATGTACGTGAAGCAAACATAACGATTCCCTAACTGACAACGTCTAAGGACTTCAAAACACCCGTACTATATACCTGTGTTCCAAATACAAGTAGGTAAAGTCCTTTAGTTAAAGAATCGACTTATAGTTCCTCAATTTTTAAATGCTCCAAACCTTAACGTCACCTTTTCGTATCAACTACTTCATGATCAAGAATTTGATCTCAAAATGCTAAAACCCTGTGATATTCAATGTTGTTATTAAACAACATGGAAACTTGATTATCACATTGCAGCTGAATGGATTTAGCCACTGAATCAACCACAGACAACTCAGAAATCAAATTTTCGAGCTAAACCATCTGTGAAGTAGCCTCATAGCATGCACTTTGCATGTATGGTTGACGAAATTACCCATGCCATTTGACACACTTCCACAACATTGTACCATCTGTAACCTTAAGTGAACTTTCGATCATCTGGACACATAGCTTAATCTGAATCTGAATTCCCTACGAGGTTTAGTCTGTTGACTTTTTTATATATCAACACAGGATCCTTGATTCCCTTTAATTATCTCAATACTCACTTGACTGGATTTCAATGGTCTACATCTGAGTTAACCAGATACTAACCAAATAGTCAAACAGTAAATGCAATGTTCTACCTAGAACATAGCCGAGCATACATTAGGCTATCCACCATACTAGAATACTGAACATTCCTTATAATCTCTCTCTTTACTTTATTCTTTGGTCACTGTGCCAAAGATATTATCTCTCACTATGAGAGATAAGTGTTACGATAGGTTTACTATTAACTATATTAAACCTTTGTAATATACACTTAATGTATGCATTTTGTGAGAGGTATGATGAGTGTTAAGATCTATCCTGGTGAATCCAAATACCTAGGATAAAAGATGCTATGTCAAGGGCCTTTTAAGTTAAAGTTTTTCACCAAACGTTGTTTCACCTTATACAACATGGTTAAACAATTTGACGTGAACAATATATTATCCTTATGCAGTAATAGGAAGATAATTTTGCTCCCCCTAATCTAGTATAAGCGCCTTTTAACTGTATTTTCCATGAAATTGAAAGAGGTCACAACCTCATTAATTGTAAGGTTTCACTTTTTGGAGGTTTGATGTAAACCACATATTGATCTGCATAACATGCAAACCATTTCAGTTTCATCTGGATCCTAAAATCCTTCAGGTTGTACCATATAGACCACTTTATAAGGGTCTTTATTCAGAAAAGTGGTTTTGACAACCATTTGATGTAACTCTTTATCATCACGAGCTATAATTGTCTTAGTCACTCAAAATGTATCCTACGAGGATACGAGAGAATCAATATTTCTCCCTGAGTGAACCATCAGGCAATTGAGCTAGTCCATAAATAGATGAACTTTATCTTGAAATCCTTTGGTCTTAAACTTTATACTGACAGTTTTGCAGTTCTTCTGCAAAATCAACTAGCTCCCTAACCTTACTATGCTTCATGGTTTGCATCTCATTAATCATTACAACCCACCACAATTCCACTGCAGGTATAGATACAGCCTCTGTAAAAGTAACTGAATTATTAATATGTCTAATATCATAGTCATGTTTACCTAATAGACTATGTAGTTAGATGGGATAACAGGTCATCTCACTCTGGTGGATTTTCATAATTGCATTAGATCTTGTACCCCCTAGGAACCTCTATGTGTACATGTATGGGTTCTTGTTCCTGTACTGACATGGTACAAAGATTTAAATCTACTCAATCTAACTATATGAGTAACAGATATATAATAACTATTGTATCCATCCTGTTATCATCCTAAGGGTCAAGGAGCCCACCATCATCATAGACATCGTATTTCAGAAACTTAGCTGTTTATGATTCCACTATTCTGTTCCCTCTTTCTCTATAGTAGAATCTGTAGCCTTTAGAGTGGTCAGGATATCTCACTAAATAGCAATGAGCACAATGAGTATGCAATTTTTCTTTATAAGGATTATACCACCTTGGTAGGGCAGCCCCACACACGGATGTGTGTAAGATTGGGTTTTCACACTTCTAGATAATTGGGTAGATCAATCATGTTCTGCATTGATTTTTTCAAGTCCTTTAGGATGCGATTATGCCTTTCGGCAATACACTATTTTGCTTAAGACTACCCGGTATAGTGAATCAAGTCACTATGCCAACCAATTCCATATATCTGGCAACCGAACCTTTTCAAGTCCTGAAAAACCATGTTTGCCATGATATTCTCCTCCACGGTCAGATCTGACATTCTAAATGAATTTTCCCAATTGGTTCTCAACCTCAGTCTTTAAGCGAGAACACATAATTATACTGGGAATAATCATGACAAATGTCAGAATACTTTTGAAATTGCACAATGCAACTGTATAAGGTCTTCTGATATCCTTATGTATCATACTCAACAAGCATGAATTGACCTCAATATCCTTATTAGTCAACTCACTCCTGTAATAGTCAACATATGGTCCCAGAACATCATAATCTAAAATTGAGAGAATGCCTTCCTTAATCAATCTCTCAACCCTAGCTATGAAAATATGACTTAAACTTTTATGCCATACCATGTATGACTTTTCATTCATCAAAGTCCTTCATTTCATAACTTGTTCAGCAAGATACGAAGAAGCATATGTCTAATTTGGGGTAAGGCACATTCTATACAAACCATATGACAAGAAAGTTGTACCATTATGTTTTGCATTAAACACAACTATATAACAGATGTATTCAATACAAAACGTCAACTTTCTTTGTCCAAAATTGATCAAAAGATCACATATAAAATATGTCATGTAAAAACCTAAATGAACCTTAGTACAAGATTCAGTACATACATCCTCTATAAACGTTACTTCCATTTCTTCATTGCTGTCAACCATCAGCTCCTCCTTTCTCTTTATTTGGCTTTATCCTGGATATGAACCCCTTACATCGTGGAAGCACCTTGATCAAATATTACACTATATATTCACCAAGTACTTAATGCGACTATGCAAATCAGATTCATAAATTGACAAGCCAAGAAGTTATCTGACAGTTATAGTCTTTCCTTCTATGCCTTATACTGCTGGCTTATTTATGTCTCCAGGACCTTTATCAGCACTGAATTGACCAGCATTAGCAGGTGGAGAAGATTCAGCCTTTCTACTTTTAATCCTAGTGTGTTTCATTGTTGGGCCCCGAATTTTTTTAATTATATTAGTAAGCATGAATTGAATGAATTTGGTGATCTTGTGGAAAAATCATTTTAATTAGAGATTAATTAGTAAGTCAAGTTAGGAGGATTTATTTCATGGATTGATGGAAATTGGAAGTATTAAATTGAAGAATTAAGAATGCATAAGGGTATTTT
>JAOQMS010000006.1:36780069-36817939 GCA_027563885.1 Erythroxylum longipes
GCATATATGAATGCATGAACATAGCAAAACAATTTTAAACACTCCTAACCCGTTCCAAATTACTATTTTACCCTTCCTATAGGTGAGGGGATGTTACACAAAACCTTTTCAATTGGATTAGGAAAATCAAACAAATTAATAATGATCTAGATAGAGATGTAACAATCAAATGAAGCCTTCATTAGCTCATTAGATCAGGTTGTGTTCTAGCTTATGAGCCTTATGTTACTCTACATGTATTCTAGCTCCTTGCCTCTAATATGCTTTATCTTGTTTGTTTAAACCATGTGGTCACCTTTTAAAGTGTTTCTTTGAATGCAATTTTTTACATTTAATAAAAGGCAAGAATTAGCGCAATGAAAACATAAGCCACCCTGGCAGACACTGTAATATGTGACGGGTCCTTATTCACGTACCCCGGATCGAATGTGAAAGGGCAAAAAACAGAGAAATGCAGAAATACCTGATTTTCAGTTCTGAAACTTCAACCGAGCTTTCCGAAGCCGAAACAAATCCAAATCCACCGCCATCTTCACGGGAATTGCTCTCCAGGACATGGGCTAGGTCTTTCTACAGTTTTCTCAAAACACGAGCTCTCTTAACAGGTCAGAGATTCCTTATACTCGTGATTGATATGAGCAATTGCAGGAGACCATAATCTATTTATATAGCTTCCATATCGGACTTCCCCATCACAAAACTGATATAGACCAGGTCCACACTAATCTAAATTTATTTTCTACCCGCATTTTGACCCATTGGTTTAGATCATTTATTGGGCGACTTTATTATTTTTATCTGGATCAAATTACGTAACTTAACTGATAATTTATTTAAAAACTAAATTACAATTAATAAATATCAACTAAATAATAAATTGACAAAATTACCCTTAAGGCAAAACAAAAAAGTAACAATTTCATCCCCACTTGAATTGGACCGCCAACTCCAATCGTTGTGTATTTCGCCGCGAACGTGACTTGACAGGCAAAGCCAGTGACAGTAGACAAAGTCTGCGAGATAGTGAGAAAACAACTAGCCTTAGGTCCTGAGTCTGAGCTCACCCCAGAATCCAAGTTGTCTGCGCTTGGTGCGGATTCCCTAGACACAGTAAGCCATTGTTTTATCATTACAAGAATTTTGGTTAATGATCGGTCTCGTATCTTAGAGAAACTGATTATGGCAGCTGGAGATAGTGATGGGGTTGGAGGAAGAGTTTGACATTGGCGTTGAAGAGTATAGCTCTCAGAACATAAGTACGATTCAAGCAGCCGCTGACATGATTGACAAGCTCGTCCAGAAGAAAGCCGAAGCTTGAAATTGAGTTTATATATTAATTTACAAGATTCGTCGTTTAGGATTATTTTTGTTTGGAATATTCTTTTCCAAGTCAACTGATTGAAATAGAATTTAGGTAACAACCTAATGTTCTTGCATTTTCAAGATTATTTTAAGTTACGCTACTTAAATAAGTAAATAGGGTTAGGCCAGATAACATGATCTTTCCAAGGTCAACGTCTAATAATCATTTCAATTTTGATTTAAGTTGGGTTTAAATTGAAAACTTATTTTTTAATTTTAAATTGGCAATATTTTAAAAATTGGATCGAATATTAAACCGGTAAAATAAAAAGTCTAAGGTTTAAAAAGTTTAAACGATATTATAATGTCATAAAATAAAAAAACTTTCTAATTTACAAAAATTACAAAAATTCAATCTTAATCTCCTATAATTTTTACTGTTTTGAAATAAAGAATACTTTGATGCCATGCATTATCGTATTGTAGTCCTTAAGAGGTAGTCGAGTTAGTGGAGTGAGAGGGACATGGGATTAAAAGGTTCTGTGTTCGAATCCCTCTATTTACATTTTCTCAATTGAGTCTGTTATATAGAGCTTGCTTAGTACAAAGTACCTAGGCCATGTTTAGTACGCAGCACTGGAGGCGTGGCACAGGGGTTGGGATAGGGAATCAGTCAAATAAGCATATTTGGTAGGTGGTATTGAAGAAGCCCAAAGATTGCATATTACCACATAGGTGAGATTGGGCAAGCCCACCTCCCTCATTAGTATTGCATTTTAAAACCTGAGATTGAAAATTTTGAAAACAAAAATATCTCCACTTATAATAATTTTTGGACAAGTTTAACCTTATTATATTTGCCCTAATTTATCTTCTCTTCTATCATTCTGAAGTCGTTCATTTTCACTCTTCATCATTCTCTTCCTTGTTCTTGTCATTACCAGATTTGCCGAGTTGCTCTTTTCATCATTCTCTCCCTTGTTCTTGCCATTAAACGCAGCATTACTAGTAAGTTTCGCTTTCACTCTACATTATTATTTTTTGTTTTAAAATATTTGGAAGGGGCATTATTGTCTTTTCATAATTTCTATCTGATTTTAAAATAAAATTAATGAAAACAATCCCTTCAAATATTACCTCTTACCAAACGTAATTTTAAAGTCCTAATTTCACTCCTACTATCATTCTCAATCCCAATCACATTCACATTCTCAATCTCAATCCCTTCAATTCTAGTGCTACGTACCAAACATGACCTTAATTAACATAATTTACAGACTATTATATCAATATGAAGATTTATCTTATATGTATTCAAAAGATAACGAAAGATTAAAAAAGTGTTGTAGAAAACATCGGGTGATTATAATTAGAATGCCGACTAATTGCTGATAGAGACATGCCTTTTCCTTGTAACATCATCAAATATTAATCATTGCATATAAAGAAATAAGGCTTTATTCGGATTAGAGTGAATTGTGGTTTAAGATTCAACAAAATAATTACATAAAAAGCTTATAAAAGTTAGAAGAATAGCGTAAACTTAGCTCGCAATCACCCATTTACCGTGGCCTAATTATACTTAACTTTTTTTAATATTTTATAAAAAAATTGGTTTCGTGACTGGAACTTATGATTAGTCTCAAATTCATAATTTTTTTGTTCATAAAAATTAACTTTTTTGCACTTAATTTGAAGGTACAAATAAATCATAATAAAAATAAAAAGTAGTTTTTTGGTTTTATAAATTGCGAAATTAAAAAGACAAAAAATTTAATTAAGAAAAGGAAAAAAAATCTGAACAAAAAATGTTGCCTACCGAGCAAAGCCATTAGACTATCGGACACGTCATCTGTTGGATCCCCACGTTGACGCGCGTATCCGTAATCAGCGCCAAACGGCATGTCGCTGAAGTCATAAGTGAAAATTATATGAAACGAGAACTTTTCTATTTATGTTGTGGTCTGAATTCCGACGTCGTCTTCGCCATGTCATCGGGCCAGTGACCAACAAACAAACAAGAAGCGGTCTTCTCTCTGTCTCTCGCTCTCTCTCTCTCTCCCTCTCAGTCTCTCTCTATTTTCCGATCGATTTTCTCGTGAGAAAATCTAGCTCCTTCAAAATCTTCGTTCCACTGTCGTACAACGCACGACACGAATCTATTCAAACACTTGGATACAAACATATACGCATAATTAGATGGAACGGAGAAGAGCCGCGAGTCCGGTGTACGCACGGCAATGGAGCGCCGGCTCAAGCACCACGGGATCGTCTTCTCCGGCGATGTCGCCGGCGCATCCTAGCTCTCGAATCGGGTCCGGCATGTCTACCATCAAGCGGTCGCAGAACGTTGCCGCGAAGGCCGCCGCGCAGCGGCTCGCTCAGGTTATGGCGTCTCAGACCACCGATGAAGAGGAGGAAGACGACGATCTAGGGTTCCGACTCAGTGGTCCACCGCGTGCTGCGCCGTTGAGTTTCAATAATAGTCTTAATCACAGTAACAGCAACAACAGTAATAACGCTGCTGCTACCACACCTGCTGTTTCGCTTACTAGACCTAACAGATCTCAGTCTCCTGCGGTAAGCTGAAGAGCTACTGCCTTTACATGTTTTGTTTAACCTTTTGAACTCGTATTCGATTCCGTTCGGTTTTGACCTGGACTGCTCTCATGATATTGAAAAGTTCCCTCATCGAATTTGTTTGTAAAATGATTTCAGTTGCGGGAGCAGAACAATTAGATCTCTGCTCTCTGTGGCAGAAAAGAAAAAGTGTCTGAACATATTCAATCCCGAAATATATTTAACTGCCTTACATATTTAGTGTTTGTGATTGAAATGAATTACTGATTAATGGAGCTTTGGTATTTTAATTAGTTAGGTCGGAACTTTGTAGAACATGCCCCTACTGTTCGCTCTTCATCGGCTGGGAGGTCAGCGATATCTGTTAGGACACCTGTGTTGATGCCCTCTAGTAAACCGTCGTTGAGAACTCCTGCTTCTGTTGCTCCAATTGAAGTGCCTGCTAGCAAGAGTAAAGACAGAAGGTCCGAACTTGGTTATCTGTATTTTTTGTTGTTATTAATTTTATCATCTTTGGCTATACGGAAAGCTTGAACCTTGGTAGAGGAGAAGCTCCGTCTCCATGGAACTATTAGGCTCAACAGTGTCATTAAATTCAGTGATAATTACATGATGACCCTTGGTTTGTTTATTTTTCAAACCTTCCAGTTAAATTTACCTTCAAAGTTCCCTATATTTTGATAATTAGTCGAATTGTCACTTTTCTCAACATTGTGGCAATAAGGAAGACTACAATTTAAAACAAAATTGACTAATAATTAGAAATAATTTTTGTTTATAAAATGATGATGACAATATAGAAGAATATTGTAAAATATTGAGAAAATAATCTATGTTGTTAATTATAAAATGAATGGAACCTCTAAGATTAAATTCAATTCAGAAGGGGTCACTTGGAGAAAAGCCAAACTAGGGGGCCTTTTATGATATTTTCCTTATATTTATTGCTATCACGTAAATAATACTGTTATGAGTTTTTTACAGTGTTATTGCCACTATTAGTATGCTAAGGGCACTGCATGAAGTTATGGCAAGCTGGGTTGCTTGGTGGCTTGCTTAAGTTAATTCTGATTTGAACTTTCTTTGCGTAAAACTTGGATTTGGAAAAGTGCAGTTGGTGCAGGATAATATTTGAGTAATTTAAATATAACATATTTTGTTTACAAGGCACAATTGGGCCATGTTGGGATATGCAACAAGGACAATACTCCATTTTTTCCCTAACCCCGTTCCATACTACATGTAATAGCCCTAGAACCAGGTGGGGGATTGCATCCTAGTCATCCGGTGCAACGGTGTTAGTAAAGTGAATTAGTTCATTTTTAAGATCACTAAGAAGGCACCAAAGTTTCAGGGTATGACTGTCATAGGTGTAAATTTGATGGATGATCATGAATTTAACTGATTAACTTCTCATGATTACATGATAGTGTCAGATAGTTATACTTGATTATTTCGAACTTATATTTCAATAATTATAAGTAAAACATGAAGGTCTGTGTGGAATGGAAGGGGTGATTACTAGACATGAACTAAAACTTGTTCAAGCTTTATTTATTGCCCTTGCATTCTAATGATGGTTTTTCTCTTTGGGTAAATGTTTTGATTGCCAACAACTGAAGATTTAGTTTAGATGTGGGGCAACAGAAGGTAAAAGATGGAGGAGACGACCGTGAAGCTTCTGCACTACGTGATGAAGTATGTTCTCATTATTATGGATGATGGGCGGTCAATTTCTTTGATCATATATGTCATACCTCATTGTAGGTCTGAAGCTGACATGGTCTTGATTTTGCAGCTTGATATGCTACAAGAAGAGAATGAAATCATTGTAGATAAAGTACGTATTCCTTTTCCATAAAATTGGTTGTACGTTATCTTTTTTTTATGTTTAAATTTATCTTTTTATTATTATTCTGGTTAGCTTCGCCGTGCTGAAGAAAGGCGTGAAGAAGCAGAGGCTAGAGCGAGGGAGCTTGAGAAACAGGTGATTCACATTACAATCTCAATAGTATTAAGCATGTGTTGTTGAACTATACTGTCGATCAGTTAAACGGACTCATTTTCTATTGAGGGGACTATCTTCCCTAGTTCTTGGATGCAAAACAAAGGACCTATTAGTTTAACATGTTGAAGCATATGCTGTATTTATATAATTTCTTCAGACATGAATATGTGCATGTATGCTAATATGCTATCCTAGCTTGTCATGTTCAATCGTAAATTTAAGCATTTGGTAAAATTGGCTGTATTATCACAATTTGCACTGTGATGGTTTTAACTCATTGCATCAATGTGGTAATTTTGAACGTGATGTGTTATTCTTGGAATTTGATTGACTTGCAACATACTGTATCTTGGTCAGTTCCCCGGTCAATTGGCTTGATTGGCTGAAAATGCCTGTTATACAAATACTTATTTCTGACTTCATATTTTGTATGCATTAGGTCGCCACCCTTGGAGAAGGTGTCTCCCTTGAAGCTAAATTATTGAGCAGGTAATTATGTTTGCTTTATCTATAACTCCGTGGGTGAACTTTCTGGTTCTAATTTCATGTTAAAAATCCACAGGAAGGAAGCAGCATTACGTCAAAGAGAGGTGAGTTGGGTTTATCATAGTTGGGGCACTGAATGTGAAAATGAAAGTAGAAGTTATCTTTCCCTTTTCATTTTGATGTCCTTCCGGAACAAACTTTTGAGTGGACTGTCTGCTTAGTTAGTCTTTCTATGACAAATATTTTACCTGTATTTTGCCAACAGCTTGACTTAGACCTACTTATTCACATTTTTTAGTTATTCAATAATTCTTTGGCAAATTTTCATTTCATTGAACTGCAAGAAATTATTTACCACAGGCTGCTCTTAAAGCTGCCAAACAGACAAAAGATGGAAGAGATGAACAAATTGCAGCCCTTCGAATAGAACTTCAGGTTAGGCCTTATGCCTCTTGTTCTTTTCCAATTTTATCTGCTTAAGAAGAATTTGGTCCCCAATCTTTTTCATTTTTTACCAGAACATGAAAGATGATACTGCAGCAGCAGTTGAACAACTCCAAGACGCAGAGTCTGAAGCAAAAGCTCTTCGGACGATGACTAAGAGAATGATTTTGACTCAGGAAGAGATGGTTAGTTCATTTTGAATTCAAATTATATCTCGGTTTGGTTGTGTGGATGTTTATTGTACCCTAGATGTGGCCTTTTAGGAGGAAGTTGTCCTGAAGAGATGTTGGCTTGCTCGCTACTGGGGTTTAGCTGTACAGCATGGTAAGAAACCTTCTAGAATCGTTTTCCGTTCTAGAGAGGATATAGTTTCTTTGTAAATATTATCTTCTTCCTTGATAAGGCATAGTGATACTTTCGGATATACAGCCTGACTTATTAGTTGTAAAACTGATAGATATGGAGGTAAAGGCATGAATAATCTATATCTTCATAATATTATGATTCTACAATAAGTGATAGATATGGAGGTAAAGGCATGAATAATCTATATCTTCATAATATTATGATTCTACAATATGGTTTTATTACTCAAAATTTATCTGTGAACCATTATCTCTGTTGTGCATTTAATTGCTAAGCATAGTTTTTGGTTTATGGGTTCTGTGTCTTCTGTTCACAGTTTAGTTTTACCTGGCATACACATTCGACCTATTCTTGTATTTATTATTAATTTCTTCTATCTGTGGTTTCTTTTTCCGCTAGACATTTGTGCAGATGTGGCTGTATCAAAACATGAGCAGTGGTCAGCACTGGCTCCTCTTCCATTTGAAATTGTCATTTCTGCTGGACAAAAGGCGAAGGAGGAATCATGGGAGATGGGTTAGCTTACTAACAGATTGTTAGATTTCTTATTGTTTCCCTTTCAAGTTTTCATATATTTTAGCCTAATATTGCTTCACATTACTTGGGCTGTGACATTGATGAATGGAATAGGTAGCGGTGATTCAGATAGGAGCAAACCTGATCGTGATTTGGGTGATCTAACAGGAGAAGGAAATATCGAAAGTATGCTTGCAGTTGAAATGGGATTGAGAGAATTAGCTTCTCTAAAGGTTTTTTTTACTTCCACTTATCCATATTATTTGAAGGTTTAGCGGTTTCTTAATTAAATTTTTGTATCACTACAATGTATTTGTTACTAGTCTTAAAACCATTATAACTTATCTTTCCTAAATCAAAAAGGTTCGACACTCAACTTGATGATTATTTTTCATCTCTATAGACATCATTTGCTACCTATAAATGATAGTATATATCTTCATGTATTAAGGTGGAGGATGCTGTTGCACTTGCATTGGCTCGGAACAAAAGGCCAAGTATGTTTTGATTATCACAATTATAAGATTTCTGCCTTTGCAGTTCTCTTTTGTACCATTTTTTTTTCATTTGGCTGGTAACTATTTACTTAATGGAATGTGATTTACCATTCAGTAGTGAAGCCTTACGAACTAAAAACTGCTGGTGTTACAGCTGCTATATTGGCTTTAATTGGAATATGAAGTTTGTGACTAATCTTAGTTGACTGCAAGTTCCTCATTTTCTTTTCAATTTCTGTTCTCTTTTTCTGGACTTGTATAGATTTAAGTCGGCTGATAACTCGATACTTGCCATCACTTGTAGTTGATTGATGTACTTAATCTTAGGAGTTACCTTACTTTTTAGTGCCCTTTTTTTCTTGTAATCTTCTTATACATTTGCGTATTTATTGTTCTTTGTTTGATTCCCTAGGTTTGAGATCACCAACTGATCCTAAGTTTACAGAGGCCTTTGGTAAGATGCAAGACCTGATTGGTGATTGGACTATGCTTTATGACAGGTCTTTTGACACCTCTATTACCTATGATTTTTAACTGCAGAACTAAGTGAAGAGGAGGATGAAGATGTCCTTTTCAAAGAGGTCAGTGACTGTTTTTAACCTTTTAATTCCATTCTTGATTATTCAACCTGAAAGTTTTGGCTAATAATTACTGCATTACATAGGTTAACAAACTGCCTAACCATTGATTTCCTAGATCTGAAGACGCACAGTTGTATTTTTCTTGATTTGTTTTTGTTTATATATGCATAGGCATGGCTAACATACTTCTGGAGGAGAGCCAAAGCACATGGTGTGGAAGAGGATATTGCAGAAGAGCGACTACAATTTTGGATAAGCCGTAGCGGGCAATCACCAACTTCACATGATGCTGTGGATGGTGAGCTTATATAGCTATGATTCAGTAAATAAAGAAGCTTAATTTGATAGGAAACTTCAAAAAGGAAAAGTTAGTAATTCTTCTGCATAAAGTAATGTACTGGAAATTTCTTAGCAAAGATGTAAACAAGCTAAATTAGTTGGATGGCTCCTTTGTATTTTGGTATTTCGAAGTCTTAAATAAAAGAACTTGTGACATTGCAAGTATGCTTTTAAAAAATACCAACTAGTTAAGGAATCCTTTGTACTCTAGTGATATATAATCTTGTATTTCCTCTTTATTTTCAAGAATCTAGATATTGGAAAATTCTTATCCAGTTTGATTGCACTATAAGTTCCTAATGGAGGATAAGAAACAAGCTGGGAAGAAGTAATAGCAGAACCTATTGAAGATTTGCATATGGGATAATATCTGCATCTTATTTTACTTCTTGCGTACACGATGATTTGGGATTTCATTGTGTTCATCATTATTGCAGTTGAACGAGGCTTGTTGGAGCTAAGAAAGTTGAGTATAGAGCAACAGCTCTGGGAAGCATCTCGGAGAGAAATTGATCAGCCATCTTCAGCATCGGTTGCCAACCATATATCGGATGTAGAATAGCGGTATACAATATAGTTAGTAGTATTCTTTTCTCTCCTACTCCATGTAATGAGTTACTCTTTTCGCGCATGATTTGTTTTTGTTTTAGCAATTCATCACTTCAAAATGTGATCTCATTGCAGCTTGCTGTCATTTCTTGTGAAATTTATGACAATTTGCATATATTGAATCTAAAAGAACCAAAACGCGCTCGAATGCGGCTACCGTGCCCAGGTTGTTCAAAACATGTGAAATAGTTGGTCTGGATTGAAATACTTCGAAGGAGTCATTCTGACTTGCGGTACTCTTATGTTCAAACCTCCAAAAAGTAGCTTGTCTTTGGCTTGTGGCACTTATCTTTTGGTAGTGTACCTGGTCGTTCGCTATATAACCGAATTAGAATGGTCGAAAGCTTGTGCGGATCCCACACCTCTTCTTCACCGACTAATAATTAAGGGGTCCATTCGCTTTTATGCTTCCACTTATATTTTCTATTGTGATTTTTAGTTGTATTTTTTTTTTCTTGAGTTTATGTTTAATTGTTTGATTGGGATATGAAATTAAAAAATTGAAAAATCAAAGCATCAAACATTTAATAAAAAGGTGAAAAACAAAAAAAATGGTTTAGTTGAGATTTACAAAAAAAAAAATTGTTTGATTTTATAATCATTTTTTAATTTTTATAATATTAAAGTTCAATTCATTTTTAATACATGAAATTGTATTTTAAAATTAATTAATTTTTATTATTATTAAAAACAAAAGGTATGAATATTTGATATAATTAAACACAATTTTATATATCGAACTCTACTATAAAATATAATAATTATATTAATGTATTATAATTCAATAATTAAAGAAGCTTATAATGAAACAATAAATTGATTGGAACTTCTATTGGTATAATTATTTCATATTTGTCCAATAATTTTATATTTTTGGGAAATATTTTAAAGTTGTAATTCAGTGATATATATTTCATTCCAAAATTTGTATTGTTATTTACATTTTCAATAATTTGCTATTTATTTTTGACACAATTGTTAAATAATTCATTGTCTTATCCATACATTATAATAAAGTTATATATGTTATATGTTAAGATTCTCATCCAAAAGTTTAAATATCCAAGATGATATATTAGAAGTTCTATGTAAATAAAAATATTTATTCTCTTCCCAACTAAAGAAATAATAACTGTCTCTATCAGTTTATCTTCTGAACCTAATTCGAAACTTAAATAAGGTTTATGCATAATAATACCAATATTAAACAATTAATAAAAACATTAAAATAAAATTTGATAAAATGATTATTAAACACCAAAACATATAATATAAGTTTAGAAGTTCATATTAAACACTTATACAAAACATGGAGTTATAATGTTTCAACCTTTAATAAGATAAAAATCATCTCTATTGTATCATTTCATACCCTATCATTTTCATTTATTTTCGCACAATCATTTGAATTGTTTATATTATTCAACACTTCCATTATTTAAAATGATTACATACGAATAACAACATAAAAATGTGTCTCATGCAATAATTTGAAGTGTGTAATTACTAAAAGAAGTACATAATTATTCTCTTTTAAGACTAATTCAAAGTCTATCCTCATTTCCATCTAAATTAAAACAATCCATTATCTATAAACATATTGCAAGAACAATACATACTCTATGATTGCTCAATGTAAACTTAAATAGGACTTACCCTATAGCTAAAATTCATTCTATAGTCAAGGCATAGTACCAACAAAATGAGCTTAATAACAAGCAAAAATATCCAAAATAATGAAAAAAAAAAAGAAAACGTATGAGATCATTTTTCAGTTTTACAAACTGCAATTCAACTACTTTCACCAGAAAAAGACTGAGCCTTTCCTATCCCAAAGTACCAAAAAATTTGGGAAGAAAATAATCATTGGCAAAGGGCAAAAGAATTGCTACTATAACACATATTTAATGTATCACAATTAGAAGACATCAATGAATTGTAAAGGGGAACGAAATTATTATATTAAAATTTAAATTAAATTATTAAATAAAATTAAATAATTCATAATTCGTATTAATAATTAATTTTAGTTAATTAAATATATAATATTAAATTAAATTGTTCATAGTTCTTATTAATAATTAATATATTAAATAATTAAATAATATATATTTACTTGATAGTAAATCAAATTATAAAAAATAGTAACAGAAAACAAAATTCACTTTTTTGTATAGTTTTGATAATTTTTGAAAATTGAAAAAATCAAAAACAAAAACAGAAAACTTAAACTTACATTTTTTTTAATTAAACTTGAAAATAAAAACTAAAAATAAAAATAAAAATAGAAACCAACAACCCTAAACCATCAATTACAAAGGAAAAAGAAACAAAAGGCCTTTAAGCAAAATATAAAATCTAACAAATTCGAAAAACAAAATCTATTAAAGAATAATATAGTCAAAACTAAAAAATACCAAAAAAAAGAGTAAACTTCGTTGACGATGCATTAATATTTATGAAAATCGACTCATTTATGATCATCATCAACACTCAGTTAAAATCTTACTGAATTGTGAGATCTAGAGAGGTCCAATAGTACATAGCCTTATCCTTACGTAATAAAGAGACTGTTTTCAATAAACCCATATAAAATGTGATATGACGATATTATAAAATCTTAATAGAAAAATTTAGCGTACTATAATATAAGAAAAGGATCTCTCGTAAAAAGAGCATTCGCGTTCTTATAAGTTATATTAAACCTTGTCCTTTGCCCGAGAAAATTAAATTGTTTGACTTTAAATTTGTTATTTTAAATATTAATGAATGTTATTGTTAGGATTTATTATAAATATATCCTATCGTTATTTTTGACATTTTTATAGGATATGAGAATTATCATAAATCTTGAAGATTTGCCTTAATTAGAGCTTGCGTTTTGGATTTGGGATATTTTGATAGTGCATGGTAAAAGTGGAAATTGAGTAATACGACATATGAGAGTTTGTGTTTGAATGAATTTCAAAAGCTTGTGTTTTAATAGGAATATGTAAAACACACGTCAGTAAAAAACAAATCTTGTGGGTAAGCATGTGTTACCAAAAAAAAAAAAGGGAGAGTGACGTATTTATTGTGGGTAGTAGTGGACTACGCACATCAGGGTTTTTGTCACTTGAAACAAAAAAGTGGACAGGGTTGTGAATTAGCGCTGCTGCTACTTCTTTTCTCATTATTCCTATTGAGCTGATTGGGTGTGTCTTGGAGCAGCTTTTTTTTATTCTGGTTTTATCTCTTACAAGTAGTATACGTATGACGTGGAGTTGCTGATTTTTTTGGGTCCTTGAAGTTGACTGAAAGTTGCGGCATTGAGTATGTTATGTGGCTGATAGGTTCTTGACTTGATGCAGTGACGGTTTTTTTTTTAATATATCAGTGAACAATTTCAGATCTGGGATTTATTGTTTGTTTGTTTTATTTGTTCTTGCTTTTGAGTAAAAATAGTTAGGAAAATCCTCTGACGAGGTTAACACGAGTCGGTCGTGTTATTGATCGTAAAAATCTTTCACGAGTAGTTAGATTGTGGGTTGGTTGCATAGATTAAGCTGTACGGGGTTAGATCAATTTTTTGTAATCGTTGCGAACTACAGTGAAAGTGATTAATCTGGGTGAGGGCCCCGCAGACGTAGGCAAAGTGTGCCGAACTGTGTTAACAAACGTCGGTATTTTTGTTACTTAGCTTCCGTGAGATTTTACTTTACTTGTGTGCAAAATAATTTCAGAAAGTCTGCGAAATATTCATAACTTAAGAATTTCAGTTATAATTTAATTTAAACTTCGGTGCAAATCTTAATAATTAAAAATATAACTTCAACCTAACATTTAAAGTCCATTTACCTATAAATTACACTCCCATCTTTAATTCAGCCTGATAATTGAAGTTATCAGATGACTGTTAAATTACACCAAATAGTTTCTTAAGTTCAGATTACTTGATTCTGTTAATCTTATTTTATGAACATCTATCAATTTATTTTTTGTTTATTTATTAAATAGATAAATGCTCATAAAATAAAATAGACATAAAATAATACAAATAGGTAATTTGTCCCCAATATCTTACGGTTGTCGTTGTTGTTACCAAACAGTTTATGGTTTCTTATAAAATAAAAGATCAAATCTTCTATATTAATTATGTCGTTCTTATCATATTTTATTAAATCTTATTTACATATTTTTTAAGACTTTACATAAATATATATATATATATATATGAATAAATTTTAATAAAATAAAAAAATTTGACGTGTAAAATAGACAAGTTACAATTTACATAGTAATCAACGAACATTGGAATCCGTATCAAACGGTCATTCCTTCCACTGGCTTCTTGTCCTGTCCACATCTTAATTTTACTGCATACACTTTTCAGAAACCTTTGACGCTGTCACATATGCCAGAAGACCAAAACCTTTCTGTCCCACTCCCACCACTTTTCTTTTCTTGCGTCAACTTCATGTTTATATGTATATATATATAACTTTAAATAGTCAGTTTTTACTTTCTTCATAAGTAATTAACTCAGATGAATTGGATAGGATCGTTTGACACAGGCAAGAACTGAGTTATCTCACCCTGTAATTAACTTCTATGAACTCTTAAGCTTGGTTTAGTGAACAGTAGCGGTTAATAATTATTTGAAATTAACCTATTATAATGATAAGTATTTATGTATTTGGGATTGTTGTTTTGATAACTACTAAAACTTGAAAATAAGTGTTTAGTAAATACGGTTGCGATTGCTGAAAAGAGATAAAATGATTAAAAAGTTTATTGATTTAATAAACTATTAATTGTTGTATAAATAATTAAAAAATATAATAATAGTCATATAAATTTAAAAGTATAAATAAAAAATATTAAATAAAAAAGAAAATATAAATAAAATAAATTTAGTAAATAAAATATTTCATAAAAATATATTATCAATTATATAAATTCAAATTATAAACAAAAATAATTGATTGTTGAGGGTATAATAGAAAATAATAATTATTAGAAGGTTATTAATAGAAAGTATAATTTCTATCGCAGAAGCACTTTCCTATCGTAACTCTCTTTGTACTTATCAACTTTTACGGTGACATTGCACTTTCCTCCTATCTCTAGTTGTTCGCACATACAGCTAAACATGTGATTGCGTTTAAAAAGGGATAAATAAGTATTTATCCTTACCGTACTGAAAATTCAAACGTTGCCTTAATGTGAAATTAATCACCCGGATTAAATTGAGTTGAAGTATGATTTTGACACTAAAACCAATCACTAGATACCAAAGGAATGAAATCTGAATGGGGGCACTTGACATGAGAAGTTGCATCCATTAACAGTGAAAGTGTTTTACAATATAATAACGAAAAGCTGATGAGCTTTCTTCCACTACAAGGTCAATGATTTGAAGAACCCAACCCTTTGCTTCCATTTCAAGGTCTCTAAAAAGCAAAAGCTTACACCTTCCATGCTCCCAACAACTTCCTATCTCTCTTTATTTGAAAAGTACATACATACATTCATCCCAATAAGAACACAAACTTAAGAAATTCTCTTTTGACTTATGTCCACTTTGTAACCAATAATATAGGTAACCTGATTTTAATACTTTATATTTTAAATTCTGCAAGTTTTTAAAAGTGGCAAGCAAACAAAAAGCAAGAGGTGAGTACTTGAAATGTTGGATCAATATTTTAAAAACTGAATGGGTTCAATCGGTTTAATAATAAAAACTTTGAGCTGGTCAATTTTTCGATTCGGTTTTTAATTTTTAATTTTAATTTACTTTGATAATTTATTTTGTTAAAAACTGATCAGTTTATTAATTAATCAACCAGTTTTTTTATAAATTAATCAGTTTTTTTAAACCAAATAAACTAATTAATTTTTATTTTGCAGCCTCCTTTTTTAATTAAACTTTAAAATTTTCAGAAAATAAGGACAATCTTTTTTGGTAATTTTTTAAATTATCAAATTTTATTTAAATTTTAGCCAATTTTATAACCGTTTAATATCGATTGAATATTTTAAACTTTAAACTTCCTATCTGATCGGTTTAATTTTTGATATGGTATTGAAAACATATTTGCAAGAGAGCTAATTGACATTGATACTAACTACTTTTTTTATTATTGTTTTTATTGAGTAAAAAGGGTTGTGATAATAATAATAATTATTAACAAAAAAGGACCACCTATGTGTAACTTTATACTTTAATTGAGTGTATTCATGACAATGTCAGGACAGAGCAAGGACTGCCCGTATGAGCAATTCCTTTAGAGACGAGTCACTCTGTGAAATCTTAGGACTACTTAAATTAGAAATCAGAATTCGGTCTGCTAACTTGTACTAAATGTCGATCAAAGAAAGGTTCTGAAGGATAAAGCATTGTTCCTATCCTGTTCTGCCAAATACTATTTCAGATGTTCTTGGCAATGTACATAAGAACTAGTAGTCCGGCCTGGACTTGCCTTTTGGTATGTAAGAAATCACCTTTAAGAATTCTTTACATGGTGTTGGAGATATGGGTCGATTTGACTAATTAATTTTAATATCTAAAATTATTAGATTTTTTTTGATAATTAATTAAAAAGTTCTTAATTTTTTATTAAAATTTATCGACATAATATAAATAATATATGTAAAATGTGTCGGTTCAATTTAAATTAATTAAACTTGGGTCAAACCACTAATTTAAAATAATTGTAATAAATTATTAATAAGAATGAGATTTAATAAATTTAGATCGGATTTAAAAGTGCATTTTATTGTAATTTTTAACGAAAGTTTGAGAGATATTTTTTATAAAATTAAAAATCATAATAAATTTTAAAAATCAAATTAAACTAAACTAAACTAAACAGGGGTATCGTAACCTTGTAAAAGTGACTTTTCCAAAGAACATGGCTTGTTTCTCCTATTCAGGATACAAAGTATATGCAAAATGTGGGGAGCCTACTTGACAGACACTAGTGAAGAAACAAAAGAAGACAAAGTTTGATAGCTGTTCTTCTGAGGGAAAATGTAGGCAGCCTGCTTAGCCTTTGATTGATTGATTCCAATTCCAAGTTTCTTTTTTTTCCTTTTGCAATATGTCATCCATATGAGCTGAGTCAGCACATCAACACCAAGCCACTCTCATGTCCTTGTGTCTCTCATGTATCTTTCAACACCATTTTCAGGCCTGCAGGAGAAAAGCAAACCCCTGTAATCATAATAAAAAAGCAAGCCTAGCTATACTATAGTGGTCATTTATTTAGTGGCCCAAGTCATCCACTAAGCAGCAGCGGTTGAAACAGGTCTTTTGTCTCCAACTCCAAGTGCCATTTCTTGGATCTCTAAGTCAATGCACTTCTCTCAAACATGGAACGCCATATCAATGGCTTTGTTAATGGTATGTGTTTCAGTGGTGGTAGAGTGTTCCACGTACCATTCTGGCAAAATTGGAAGGCTTCCTGGGCAACCCCGTGTGACTTTTCAACATTTCTCAGGCTACGTTACAGTGGATGATAAGAAGCATAGAGCTCTTTTCTATTACTTCGTTGAAGCACAACAAGATCCAGCCTCAAAGCCTTTGGTTCTCTGGTTGAATGGAGGTACGAAAAGCTTCGAACTTTATCACATTCAGGGCTTTTAAATTGATTAAAAAATTATGTCAAATTTGGTAGGGGAGAACCTAAAAGGCTAAACCATTTAATGATCATTTTAAAGCTTATATATTGATTTGCAGGGCCTGGCTGTTCTTCTCTGGGAGTAGGGGCTTTCTCTGAAAACGGACCTTTCAGACCGAAAGAAAAGGCTTTGGTTAGAAATGAGTATAGTTGGAACAGAGGTACAAAGCATGGTTTACTTACCTTGTTAATGCGGTTGTAAATTTTGCCCTCTAATGGCATTTTTTCGTTGATCAATAATGCAGAAGCAAATATGCTATATTTGGAGACACCAGTTGGTGTAGGATTTTCATATGCTGTTGATAGCTCCTCCTATGTGGCTGTAGATGATGAGGCAACAGGTATAATCAATCAAATTCAGATCTTCATTCTTCTTCTTCAATGACATGATTGATCATATTGGTCATACCAACCAGCTCTATCAAGTTCCTGAGAAACAGTGTCCTTAAGTGGGTAAAATCTTAAAAAAAAGAAAAGAAAAGGTTTGCTCCTTTATCAAGTTACTGTTTGCTGAGTACTAATTGATCTGCATAGGCTTAAAAAGGCTAAAGATAAAACACTACTTTTGTCCCCTCCAACTCATTATTATCTCGACTGGAAAACTAAAGCATGTGGGGAAACTGTATATCCACAATAATTTCCACTGCTGGAAACGAAGCAATTGTTTCATGCTGCAGTATTATGGTGACCTTAACGTCAGATATATCATATCCACAGTAATTTTTACTTAGATGGGTTCCTTTCAGAATAGAAGCTTGTTATCCCAATTGAGTGGCTAAATCATTGAGTTTATGTTCCAAAGTCTTCTTAATCTACCGTTTATCTGCCTTCAGAAATGGGAACTTTGGCCTTTTGAATTCTCTGTCTTCTAAAGCTGTTCTTGGTTTTCTTTTCTTAAGCCAGGGACAACCTGGCATTCTTCAAAGGCTGGTTCGACAAATTCCCTCAGTATAAGGAAAGGGATTTATTCATAACAGGAGAAAGTTATGCAGGTAGAAGAAGTTGTCCTAAATGAATTCCTTTCATTTAAAGGAAAATCATAGTTATAGCTTCATTTTGTCCTGTATATCCCAGGTCACTACATTCCTCAACTTGCAAAACTTATGATGGACACGAATCAAAAGGAGAAGATATTCAATTTGAAAGGAATTGCTGTAAGAACTACTTCATTAACTTGACATATACGGAACTTGGATCTGGAAACTTGATCTGAGTTGAAACAAATTGAAAATATTAACAACTAAACACATTAAAGTTGGAAAATGCCTGCGTTTGATTTTCCATGCAAGTCTGCAAGAACATTTGACTAATGTATACTTCTCTTCTTTCAGCTGGGCAATCCTGTTTTAGAATTTGCCACAGACTTCAATTCAAGAGCGGAATATTTCTGGTCTCATGGATTAATATCAGATTCAACATACAGATTGTTCACTTCGGCTTGTAACTACTCGAGATATGTGAGTGAATATTACAGAGATTCTCTTTCACCTATTTGTTCACGTGTTATGAGCCAAGTTAACAAAGAAACGAGTCGGTTTATCGACAAGTACGATGTTACCCTCGATGTTTGTATTTCATCAGTGCTGTCTCAATCAAAGATCTTAAGTCCACAGGCAAGTGTTCCCTGCAAGAAATTCCCCTTCACCTTTGTGGTACACATTCTTGTTGGGTGAGCCTGATTACATTTTCTTATTGATCTTCTATCAGCAGCAACAGTCCACCAAGATAGATGTGTGTGTGGAAGATGAAATTGTCAATTATTTGAACAGGAAAGATGTTCAAAAGGCTCTAGGTGCTAGACTAGTTGGAGTTCGCAGATGGGAAGTTTGCAGCTAGTAATTCTCTTTTCTAACAACTGAGATGAGGAAATGAAAACCAAATTTTATAAGCATAACCAATTTAGTGCTATGTTAAAATTTCTGTTTACTTTCTTGATCACAGCATTCTGGACTATGAGGTGCTCAACCTTGAGATACCAACAATCTCTATTGTTGGATCACTTATTAAGGCTGGGATTCCTGTATTGGTTTATAGGTAAATTCAGAAAACAAACTTGTATAGTTCAATAAGATTACTGAGGTGTTGCAATTCATAACATGATGAACCATACAGCGGAGATCAAGATTCTGTCATCCCACTGACTGGTAGCCGAACACTTGTACATAAACTGGCCAAGGAGTTGGGATTGAATACAAGTGTACCTTACAGAACCTGGTTCAACGGAAAACAGGTAAATTCTTGTAAAGGGTCCATGAATGGAGGATGCATATCAGAAACTAATTTACTGCCCTTATTCAGGTTGGCGGGTGGACTCAAGTTCATGGCAACATCCTGTCATTTGCTACCATCAGAGGTGCTTCTCATGAAGCTCCGTTCACGCAGCCTGAGAGATCACTGATGCTGTTCAAATCTTTCCTGGAAGGCAAACATCTACCAGAAATGTTTTAGTGTATGCAGATATGTGGTCCTGAAATTGTGTGCACATATTGGATTGTCTATAGGTCTAAAACATTCTTTGCTTGTTGAAAGAGAAAGGAACCATTTTCTTGAAGGTCAATGCGGTCAAATGTAATGCTAGAAACTTCATAAGGTGTGCTGTGAGAGAAGAAAAATGTTACAGAAGTAGCAGCAGAGAAGGTAAATCAAAATCCTGATCACCAATGGTTAATCTATACCAGGAGAAGCAAGCGTGAAAGACCAGCTGAGCTTAATCAGAGTTGGGTCTCAAATAGTTAATTGTGAAGAGAGTGTCAGAGTTTGTTACCATATTTGTTTTTTTTTTTTTGAGAATAATCAGGTGGGAGGGGGATATATATGTAATGATTGTTTCTAATTAGGGGCGTCACTTTTGTACGAACGGTTTTACTTTTGTTGGTTGGAAAAGAACAGAGCATAGTATTTTCCAGATTTTGGGCTGTTTTGCTTTAGCAAGAACAGTAGTAATTGAGAAACACTGATTCATTAACAACCAGAGTTTTCTTTACAATTCATTTGTTTTTTGTTTTTAATCCTTCAATTCCTTCTCTGGCTCTTCAACTCTAACAAAAAAATCAGTGCTTTCTTGTTGCCACCAACAATGGATCACAGCCCTTCTGCTTTTCTGCACCTCAGTGTGGAATACAGTGTCTATACATTTTAGATCAAGGGAAAGGTATATCATCAATTTACGTTTCTCGAAGAATACAAATGCGAAGAGAAAGGTCTTCAGATTTTAATGGACTTGCCAGAAAGAAATGGTTGGAGAGGATGCTCATAATTTTCTGTCATTTGTTACCAATTCTAGTACTTTTTAAGTGACACTGTTTCTTCCTGAATGGGGAACATATCTTCAAGAAACTCAAAATGAAGGTAGATATTAACAAAAGAAGGGGAGTTGTATGACTTTCAGGAGGGGCTAATCATTTTAAGTGCGAAATGAGAGTTATGACAGAAAAAGAATTTACTCGATTACTGAAAAAAGAGTGGCGAAATGAGTAAACAGACTTTTAACACAAAGTTTGAAGGCTTGTTGGTAAGTTTTATATTCTTTGTCCAAAACTATATCAATCTTTTAACATACTTTTAGCAATCAGAATGGCTCGAGGAAAAACCAGTTCATAACCCTATATAACAATCAGCAATGTTTCAATCTGATTGTTGTTTAGGTGGGATCTTGATTCAATCTGACTGTTGTTTTAGGTGGGATCGAACCCAATATTGAGTTGATTGTTGATTTCATGCACAATCCAAACTAAAATATCAACTTTTTGAAGGTGATTTACACAGTTGCTAATTGGAGCAGCAAAAGTGTCTCCAGTGTCCTATGCCCTACTCCATCGCTGAGCATGACTGACAACCCGGCAGAAGAGAGTGTGAGTCATCATTGCACCAAAGCCAATCAAGCTTACACTTCTCCTCACTTTGTTATTAATACACTCCATCTTGTTCTTACTCTATACTTTTGTGGGTCTCTCTTTTAAACTTCTCCATTTAGCTAATCAACCGCCATGAACCACTACCTGGAAAAGCGGGCACACTCTCCAAATAAAGCAACTGTCCCATTTTCTCTCTCCAATTTTTGACTTGTATCCAGTATCACTACGCTTCTTCTAATCTTGAAAAACCATATCTTTATAAAGGAAACAGCAGAAAAAAAAACCACAAAAAGAACATGGCCAAAGAGCAAAAGGACGACCCTCTTTTAACAATTATCAACAGCAGTACTGGTAGTCTCCAGGTCCAGGTAAATTCGCAATACAATAATCATCTTTACAGCCTTTTTTATGCTTCCCCACTTGAACAATCCCATCTCATAATTACCCCTATTTCTCTGTCGTTGCCATGCCAATTTCTGATGGAAAATCCCCCATAAAGGTTGTGTTAGGGTTTTGTATTGTAACCCATCAGATTTGGTGCGCATTCTCATTGTAAAGATCCATCTTCTATTGTTGTTTATGAATGAATTCGTATGTGGGAATTGCAGGAGAAAGAAGAAGAGAGAGAACTGGACCTGGGATCTGACGAACCTGACACCCCTTTACCACTTACAGTCACTTCTCGGGTAAAGTTTTCTTCTTTTCCGTTAAATCTCTAGGTTTCATCTTTACTGTGTTTTACGAGTGTCAGAGAGAGTGTTGTGGAATCTGGCAATTTAGAGATTGATTATGAATGAAGTTTGTATATTGGAATCTGACAATCAAAAATTGATTATGCGTGTAATGTGCACATGATCTTGATCTTGGGAATATTGAAGTTGCAGTTATTGTATATGTTGGGGGACATTACATCGGGTCCAGCATACAGATTCACCCAATGGCTGGAGTTGGTACGTAAAAGAAGTGGGAGATACCGATCATCTGGATTCCCCCACCGCCCTCTGAGGCCTGACGATATGCCCTCCAGGTTCTCTGACCAACGTCCATTTTATCATTGCATCTTCATAAAAGTGGCTAGTTATTAAATGTTGATTATCTATAATGCTGTTGCTTCTATGAAAATGCCCGCACGTTCATCTGTTTAAGACAGCAGGGGCTCAGTTTTTGGATATATGCCATGCTTGGTATTCCTGCCAATTCCGGAGTGAGAGATGCCAAGTGTTGGGAGTTAAGATATGGGTTTTCAGAGAGAATACAAATAAAAAACTGGAAATTCTTGAAGGCTGGAAGTTTTACTCTGGTACAAGTTTTGACACATGTTCCCATTTATGTTTCTGCATGGATACTCAGATGGTCTGACTGTTGTCAGAAATAGTAGTACGTGGCGATGCAGAGACGAAATGTTATCACTTCGTTTCTAAGTATGTGTCTGTTTGATGGGGCTAGAACAATTGGTGTGTAAACCTTGTCCTGGAAATAAACAAGGGATAGTGTTGGAGAATTGCATGGTAGCAGGTTCTTATGATGTGCTCTATTTAAGGTGCTTGAGGTGCTCAGCTGTTTACATTTCTCTTCCTACCATTATTTCCTTGCAGTGATGGAGAATTAGTTACGGATTCAAAAAGTGATCCACATCCTGAGCAAGCTCCAGAGATCAATTTGTGGGAAAGGCTTGGTAAAGCCGCTACTCTGGACATCGAGTCGAACTCTTTTTCCTGGGACATGCTTTCTTCTCTCCACCACACCGAACATAGTAGCAGCACTGATCAGTCTGAGGATGACATGAATAAAGCCCTTGAGGTATATGATCTGAAAATATCAAACTGTTAATTGTGCCACATTTTCTATCCCTATGAAATGGTTATTGAGGTACAACGCTATAGAATAAAGTGCTAAAATTTCAATCATTTGCAATCTTTTCTACTGCCTCAAGTTCTCTTCAGTTAAGTGTAGGTGACTGTAAATTCTGGGGGGGTTGTCTTCTTTGCCTTGTTCAACCAACCTGGAAGTGATGATGCTAATCCTAAGGAAGCAGTAGCTGTCATAAAGTTTTCATCTTCAAGGATGGCTACACAATCAGAACGTCTTGGCTATGAATTTGCAAAGTGGTTGGGTGTGCAAAGTCCACAGGTTACAATGTTAATTTCAGTAGTAGAGTGTCCAACGTACTTACACATCTTTTAGAAGTTAGATCTTTCATGATTTGTTTGTGGATTGCAGGCTAGGGTCATTCATAACAGCAGCACAGAGTGGCTTCAGATCAAAGAAGCTGCAGAGAAAGCACGTGATGCAGCTATCTCTGAAGGAGATGAAGTTGGTGAAGTGACATGTTCAGAACTGTTGGAAGCTCTTGAACTTAGTCGATGCCTTTTCTTGATGAGGTAAAATTGGAAATGAGCCTTAGAATTTGGAGTTACAAAGTGCCTGCTCCTTTCATTTGCACCCTTATGAAAGAAAAAGTCTCTTATGATTACCTTTTTTGTTGAGAATGTGTGCATGTCTCTGTTTCCCTTTTCCTCTCTTCTGGGTGAGGGGTGTTGACGGAGGTCAGGTTAAATGCTCTTTTAGTCATTATGCCGGAGTGTGTAATGTTAAAACTTAGTATTCATACAGATTTCTTTCTTCAATTTCTTAATTAAGTTTTCTTAACACATTTCATGAGCTACTTGTATTATTTGTTCTATTTGTTCAAGTGTTTGAAGGTCCATTTACTCTGTTCTTGCAGTTATGTTCATGGATCCCCTTTATTGGAAAATCCAATCGCATTGGAGTCACATGAAACTGCAGAAAGAATTGCAGCAGCACTTGGCAGGGTCTTGGTGCTGGATCTTGTCATCAGAAATGAAGATAGATTTGCTTGCCGTGAACTCAGATGGCGTGGAAATCCAGCAAATTTACTGTTGGCTGAAAAAGTGATCTCAACTAATGTCAATGCGCTGGAAGATGCTTTCAGTTCTGCAATTAAGCGATACAGACCAAGGGTAATTAGAGCTCTCCAAAAGGAAAGAAGGGCTGCCTCAGTGGATAGCAGGTTGAACTGTCATAACCCTGGATTGGTATCCCAAAGGTCTGATCTTTCTGACATCACAGAATCCCCACTAAGTGAGAAAAGCATAAGCTCATTATCAGATGAATTACTGTCATCTCATACACATAATTCTCACATTGTGGCCATTGACTCTTGTGTTCCTCGCCGGCCTCCCGCTGGAAAACGTGCAAATGACCAGGCAAACTATCCTAAATTGGTTGAGTTGCTTTTTAACTGCCCTGATTACTCGTCTAAGTTATTATATGAAATAACAGGAGGAAAATTAGGAGCCCCTCAAGTAGAAAACAGTGACACAACTAGTACCTGGTCAGTCGAAATGATTGCAGTTGTTCAGGAATTTCGTAATGGGTTTCGCACTGCTCTCAGGGATCTCCAAGGTTTCCATATATTCCTTCTCACACTTCACCAAAAACTGGATGGCTTATTACGAGCATTTTTGAATATCACAAACAAATCAGCATCTGGTGATTTTGACAAAGATGATCTTATGGTTCCTGACTCACCTCTGCCTGGGGTTGTTAGTTGTCCTTCTCCACAGAGTAAAGACCGGTTCCTTAATGAAAATAATTTGGATTTAAGTGACTCAGAGTTGCATCGAACAGCTCCAAGGCCATCACCCTCAGGGAATAAAGATAACTCAGAATTCAGTTCTCCCATGTCAAGGGAAAACTGGCATGGGAAGTCCTCCAAGGGGAGTGGGGAGCCTATTCGTAGCCTGCGATTGACAACAAAGCTTCGTGACATCCATAAATTTGCCAAGGTTGGTATCTTAAAGATGTTTCATCTTTTAATCTTACACTTGATATGTTAAAGGAGATGGGTCATGGCACATGGAATTTAGTAGTCTGACTATTCGGAATTTGGTTAATAACTAATATGAAATATGTGTCATGAGATGATAAATTCAGAGGCAGTTCTACCTTTTCTGGCATTTTTTCATGCAAAGTTTGTGCATGAGACTCAAATCTACATTTTTCCCAGAAGCATCAATTAACAGCATGCCTGTGGTGGCCTTTAGGAATCATAAGCGTCATGTTCAAGAGCTTAATTTTTTAACCTGATAAATATTTTACTGTCTTGATGTCTTATTGATGTTTTTTTCTCTTAATTTACACAGATTGATTCAGAATCAAACAAGGAATTGGAACAATGGAATGAAATGCTAAGGAATGATGTCATCAAACTCTGTCAAGAGAACAATTTCAATACAGGATTTTTTGAAGGCAGTGATAATACCTGTGTTGTTGATGCTTATGAGTTGAAGGTAATGCATCCAATGGGACCTGGATAACATGCCGATGAAATAGAACTCTTTTGTACTTCTTTCAGTCAAAAAAAGATACTCCTTATGTAAGTTAAATCCGTTTCGCATTTACCATTTCATTGTAACTTGCAGGTCAGACTTGAGCACATACTTGAAAGGATATCATTGATTTCTGAAGCTGGAAATACAGAGAGACCATCGTCAATCACAAATAGCTTGTTCATTGGGGGAGCCCTGGCTGCCAGATCTGTTTACACGTTACAACATCTGGGTATTACTCATATATTATGCTTATGTGCCAATGAAATCGGACAGTCAGATACTCAGTACCCTGATTTATTTGAATACAAAAATTACTCAGTAAGTGCTTTTATTTCCTATCTTCATTCTTATAGTGTCCAACCGTCTAGGAAATATATTTTCTCATTTGCAGATTGAGAACTGAAATAATCTTGTAAGACACATTTGACTATATCTTTCGTGTTGTGGTTTTCCAAATCCCTCTTTAATGTCGGGAGCTCAAGACAAATAATTCAAAATTCAGTAGTAGGTATTTCAATTTACCCTGATTTTTAGCAAGTTTTTGCTTTTTGAATTTGTTTCTGGGTTTTTAAGCAAAATCATATAGAAGAATCATTATATATTTGCAGTAATCATATTTGAACAGAAATTTGTAGTGCTGTGGCAATACTTATCACAAGCTCCTGAGCATTTTTGTCTTAGCATACCTGGTTCATATATTGTATCAATAATAGTATCTGCTTCATTTTGACAGATATATGACAACGAAGATTCTAATATTAGCAGCATCTTTGAAGAAGCTTCTGATTTCATTGATCATGTTGAGTCAAAAGGCGGGAGGGTGCTTGTTCATTGCTTCGAAGGCAGAAGTAGAAGTGCGACGTTAGTGATTGCTTATCTGATGCTCAGGAAGTAAGTGAATGAAACAGTTTACTTAGCTCGAGAAAATGACCACTCTTTATGGCACAGTTGCCAATATTCTTTAAAACATGAAACCTAGAATACAGTTGATGCCTACTATACCATTGGTCTGCCCACTGAGCACTTGTTGTTCATGCAGGAACTTCACTTTATTACAGGCATGGAACACCCTGAGAAGAGTTCATCGCCGAGCTCAGCCTAATGATGGCTTTGCTAAAGCATTACTGGATCTTGACCGAAAGTTGCACGGCAAGGTATCCATGGAGTGGCAACAACGGAAGCCGATGATGAAAGTCTGTCCCATCTGCGGAAATAATGCTGGCCTGAGCAGCAGCTCACTTAAGCTTCACCTGCAGAAATCCCACAAGAGGCTCTCATCAGGAAGTGTAGACAGTGCCATGACAATGGAAATACAAAAGGCTTTGGAAGCACTAAAGATGACCCGGAGTGGGAGCGTCAGCGCAGCTCAGAGGCAAACCCACTCAGATACCGAAGAATTGTGATGTTTGAACCGTCCATTTTGCACTTAGCACCAAAACGTCGACAATGAGTTGAGCTTGATGGCTTCTTAAATCATAGTTGTGTACATATGCATACAAAGATGGAACTTTTGGTGCTACCTAAAAGTTCTTCATTGTTGGTTAGGTTTGGATAAAAATTGCCTTTTCTATTTAGAAGGTCAAATCCAGATCATTCAGGGAACATGCACTGGACATTACATACTTGTTTTTACATTCGTGATAGCTGTCAAGCAAAATATGACTTGGAACCAGATTTGTCTATTCATCCAGTGCTCAAAAAGTCAGTTACCACACTTCTGCGTAACTTAACTCGTCTCGAGATAGGAAGGTCATACTTGGCTATTGCCCTACACAATGCCCTACACACTCATCCAATAGTTAAGTATCAGATGAGGGAACTATATTCACCGACAGAAACCCAAAGCATAATCGCATACATCGAACCTAAGAGAAGTAAAATTGTAAAGAAGTTTCTAAATTTAGTATGCAGATGTCCCTCCCGTTACAATACAAGTCTCTCAATAGAAGAATGACCAAAGTAGGCAAAAATCTTTATTTCCATTCTTACCCAAACCAAACCAGCTTACCCTGAAAAGCTAACCCAAAGAGGATCCTACCACGTGCCACTTTCGTTGTACCGAATACAACCTTGGAGCGAGCAGCAACACAATTTTACTGCAAAGTTGTCCTTTCAAGCGAAAAGAAGCTGACTCTATAGCCCCATCTAAAATTAAATTCAAGGTACAAACAACAAATGAGAAGTTATTCTTAGTAATGGAATCTGGTCTACACAATTGATAATGCATCTGGTAAACTCTCCGGAGCACCAGTACTACCATTGAGCACAATGACATGATTATCAGAATCCACGTCCACAATAACTGAATCGCCCTCTTTGATTTCCCCTGCAAGCATTTTCTCTGCCATGCTGTCCTCCAGTAGTCTCATAATGGCCCTCCTCAAAGGCCTAGCACCATAGCTAGGATTATAACCTTCCTCAACCACCCTCTCTCTAAATTTCTCTGTTACTTGCAGCTCTATATCTTTACCCTTTAGCCTCTCAAGCACCTCCTTCAACATTATATCAGCTATCTCCTTTACCTCTAACTTGGTGAGCTGACGGAACACAATCATCTCGTCTAGTCTATTTAAGAATTCTGGTCTGAAATACTGTTTTAATTCCTCAGTCACTAAGCTCTTAATCCGATTGTAACTGCTATCCTTCTCATCATATTCGAGGTCAAAACCTATCCGGCGTCCTCCCTTTTCAATAACGCTACTTCCGACGTTTGAAGTCATAATAAGAAGAGTATTCTTGAAGTCCACAGTCCTACCCTTGCTGTCAGTCAACCTTCCATCTTCAAGAATTTGAAGCATCATGTTGAAGACATCAGGATGTGCCTTCTCAATCTCATCAAATAGTACCACAGTGTAAGGACGACGGCGAACAGCCTCGGTCAATTGACCCCCTTCCGTGTATCCAACATAGCCAGGAGGTGAACCAATAAGCTTGGAGACTGTGTGTCTTTCCATGAACTCGCTCATATCAAGCCTGATCATTGCTTCTTCAGAGCCAAAGTAGTAGGCAGCAAGTGCTTTAGCCAATTCTGATTTACCCACACCAGTTGGACCAGAAAAGATGAAACTAGCAATTGGCCGATTGGGATTCTTCAGCCCAACTCGAGCCCTACGAATAGCTCGACTAATCGCCTTCACAGCCTCATCCTGCCCAACGACTCGCATGTGAAGTGTCTCTTCCATCTTAAGAAGGCGATCAGATTCATCAGTTGATACTTTCTCAACAGGAATGCCAGTCCATGATGACACAATATGTTGAATGTCTGATTCATTTACAACAGGGCCCTCATCCCCTGCCTCAGACTCTGCTTTGGCCATTTCCTTGCCTTTCTCTGTGATAGCTGCTATTTGAGCTCTAAGATCCATCTCACGGTCTCTTAATTCTCCAGCCTGTTTAAGATTTTAATCATAGTATCCCAATTAAATGGATTATAAACCAAGATAAGGAAGACATATATGAGAGCAAACAACAAATGAATAACTCATGATAATCGCAATAAATGAGTCCTCATTGTCTTAAAACTAAAGTAAATTCTTAAAAAAATCTTAGCTTTTCACTGTCTCTTTTAATGTAAATTTGAAAAACTATAGAAGGCCCAAATAGATATTGAAAGCATAAAGAAGTGGCAATATCTGTCTTACCTTTTCAAAATCTTGGCTACGAACAGCTTCGTCCTTCTCCTTTGTGATCTGCCTAACCTCTTTCTCAAGCTCCCTAGCTTCCTCAGGAACCTACCACATTGAAATTGAAGTAGATAAACAACCAATGATTTACCATCCTAACTGCAAGTGTATATACAGAACACACCTGTGCATGTCGAAGGCGAACACGAGAACCAGCTTCATCAATCAAGTCAATCGCCTTGTCAGGCAGAAAACGATCACTGAATCAAGAACAGAAATATTCATTAGACAGGGTAATTTTTTTAACGGGAAAAAGAAATTATTCTATTAGGCACCTCTCAAGGTCTATAACAAGATACTCATTCTTTCGATGCACAACTCTTCCAAGAGTAATGATAACCCATGGGACTTTTTTAACTTAAAAAACTAAGACAACTTGATTCAAGGAAAGTATACGACCAACGCAAGGAAAAATGAGAACTAAAAGCACATAGTTAGCATCCAAAGAATCTTCATAGAGCAAAATACAACAGCACACTCCAAGCAAGATTTGCAGAAAATGAACTCCATGTAATTAGTTATCTTTTAGGAAAATAATAAGAGAAAGATAGGAGGGATCCAACTTTATTTGACACGCTCACACTATCAAAGCTATCAGAATCCAACAAACCATCAAATACTATGGGTAGAGACTTCAACTCAAATTGACACTTTAGAGCTATGCCACTTTGAGCTCACAGAATACACTCTCCCCGGTTAAATTATCAATGCAGACAGTCCAATCAGCTTACTATTTCGAAAATGGCCCTTCTTTCAGATAACAATAAAGAAGATTATTGTCCACAACTTCACTCAGCAACACCTGCTAATGCAGATGCATGGAAAGCAAAAATATCATTTCACATTTATTGAAGTGCAGTGACTAAAAAGTGAAATACAAAGAAACAATAAATGGATCACAGACCTTATGTACTGGTATGACAACTGTGCCGCAGCTACCAGGGATTCATCTGTGTATCGAAGCTTGTGATGAATCTCATATCGCTCACGCAAACCCTTCAAAATCTGGATTGTTTCATCTACAGATGGTTCGGGTACTTTCACTGGCTGAAAACGTCTTTCTAGAGCTGGATCCTTTTCAATATGTTTCCTATACTCATCCAGTGTTGTAGCTCCAATACACTGCAGAATTTGAGAAGTATGTCAAGTCAGCAAAAAGTTCAGACATAGGGAGTCAAAAGGTAACAACTTGGCTTGACCACATATGTAGCTCAGAAACTAGTATGTCATTCCTTGTGCAAGTGAAACCATGAACTGTATCTATACAGCAAAAAAATGCTTGCAAGGAAATAAAGCACAAAGTTAATATGCAAAAAGTATACAATTCACCATCTAGTAGACAACAACAACAGCAAAAATGTCCCAGTAGTAATCCCACTAAGATGCAAGGTCTAGGGAGGTCCAGAAATACAGAGTCATATCCCTAACTAATAAAGAGATTGTTTTCGATAGACCCACAAGATGAATAGTAGACTCAAAGTGCCAACTAGAAGTTGTTTGGAGATCAACCACTATATGCAAGTGATTTAACACTTTACCTGCAATTCACCTCTGGCAAGAGCAGGTTTCAAGATATTAGCAGCATCAATTGCACCTTCTGCTGCTCCTGCTCCAATCAAGGTATGCACTTCATCAATAAAGAGAATGATTTCATCACTTTGTTTAATTTCCTCCATTAACTTCTTCAATCTTTCCTCAAACTCTCCACGATATTTAGTCCCAGCAACAAGAAGGCCCATATCCAGCGTAATAACCTATTGGACAAAGAAAAAAAGGAACACACATTTTCTAAACAAGTTTCGCCTAGTAACCACATACAAAGGCAGTTACAAGTACCACTTTTGAGCAGACCTGGGACAGGGATGTCAACAATAAAACTTCAGAAGAATTGCATAGGTAGTTCTTTATCTATCTTAATTACCAAATATACTGAAAACTAATTAACAATACAAAAAGTAAAGTTAAGTAGTGACATAGAGGAAGAATGTTCAAAATCCACAAACAGTACAGCATTATTCAGTTATGTTTCACAAAATTAAGATAGTACAGAGTTTAGAGCTCCAATCCAAGCATGAAGGCTGGAAGTAAGTAAATATAACAGTACTAGGGAGCAATATTCCAAAACCATATCACTTGAATGAACTAGCAGTTACCTTCTTTCGTTCAATTGTTTCAGGAACATCACCACTTGCAATGCGTTGAGCAAGCCCTTCTGCTATTGCTGTTTTCCCAACACCTGGTTCTCCAATAAGGCATGGATTATTTTTAGTACGACGACCCAAGATTTGAACGACGCGTTCTATTTGAGGCTGCCTCCCAACAACAGGATCAAGTTTACCCTAAAAGGAACAGAAAACAGCTCAACAACAGTAATAAACAAAGATAGAACTAGAACATAACCTGCAACCGGAAAGACAAAACTGCATAGACAGTAATACCTCCTCTGCCAATTTAGTCAGATTGGTTCCATACTCTTCAAGTGTGGGCATCTTAGTATTATCTCTGATTCCAACAGTAGCAGGGATATTTTCTGTGCTTTCACCCACCATTCGGATAACCTTCTCACAACAATAAAATTTTTATTTTGGTTAGTTATGATATAACAAAAGAAAGCGCAAAAGTACACAAAAAACACTACATAAAACTCAAGAGATGCATTGCTTGCCTGTGTGCGAATGTTAATGGGGTCAGCACCTAAATTCTCTAGAACACGTGCTGCCACACCTTCACCTTCGCGAAGGAGGCCCAGAAGCAAGTGTTCAGATCCTATATAGTTATGACCTAACATTCAAGGAAATATAATTCCAGGTTATGGGAAGGACAAAAATAGACAGAATGAGGATTTGATGCATTGTAGAACCCAGCACTGAAATTCCGGAGACAAACAACTGGAGCCACATTTGTCTCCAGAGCCACATTCTTCTAGACATTCTAGTAAACATTTGCTATTACAAGCACCATGTCAAGAATTGATAAGAGGGAAATTGGTAAAGGCCAAGAATTGTCACTATCTAGAATCACACACCAATAAAACTCTCCACAACTTTTGCTTTTTATGGAGCACAGGGGAATAGGATATTCATCTGATTCTAAGTATAAACAAATTTTTTAACTGAGCTCTTGAGAGGCGAGTGCAAGACAACCAAACTGCTAGTGTTAACTTACTCTAAGAAATCTACAATAATAGTTCCAGGGTAAGAAATCAGAAAAAGTAGTAAAGGAAAGAACAAACAATTTACCAAGTTGGCGGGCTTCCTCCAATGATAGTTCCAGAACACGTTTTGCCCGCGGAGTGAATGGAATTTCCACAGCAACAAATCCACTGCCCCTCCCAATAATCTTCTCCACTTCTACACGTGCGTCTTTAAGATTGATTCCCATGGACTTGAGAACCTTAGCAGCAATGCCAGTTCCTTCACCAATGAGACCTAATAGGATTTGCTCTGTGCCAACGAAATTGTGACCAAGTCTTCTCGCTTCCTCTTGGGCAAGCATAATTACTTTGATTGCTTTTTCAGTGAAGCGCTCAAACATGGCCCTAGGAGCAAATCTTTTAGCTTTAATTTGCCTGGGAGAGATGGTAAAAGCAACCTTGGAAAAGAAACTTTGGTCAGGTCTTAATATTGTATCTATGCAATTTGAACTTCGCAACCCAGAGAAAGCTCCCAATCTCAATCTTGGTGTTCGTAAACTGTAGGTCATTTGGACAGGGGTCTTTTTTAATGTTTCAGATTCTTGCAATTGCCCATGTCTCGTACGAGTAGCTAAAGCAGGGACATTAGTAGAATGACCAAGAAGCCGAGCCATCTTATCCGCAAAAATAGACTGCAAAATGCAACAGCATAGAGGCTGAAATCATGACAAGAATCGAAAGGGAGAAATCCTGAGACTTGTGCTAGGAAAGCTAAAGAATTGGTCACCACCATAAGAGAAGAAAAATTATGAACAATGCATCGAAAGACAAATAGTGATATCAGTTGCAAAATGAATGGCTAGAGTTTTGACAAATCCAACTCAAATTTAAAAGATTGACTCACATCATTCATCAACCTCATATACAATAAGCAGAAGCAACAAATTTACACCATGAGAAACCCATGTAAATAAATCACACTCAGAGAACTCTGGTTGTGCAAAAACTTCCAGCTAGTACATTTTGCAAAAACAGAAAGCATAAATCCTCAGACACTGTATCTTGCTGTGTTAGATAATGGATTGACATAAGAAATTCAGAAGAGCAATCCAATCTCAGGGTAAACAGAACCAAACACTACGGGAAAATCTTTCGTCAATTTCAACATAAAACACAGGCTTGTGATGCAAGGCATCTACAAAACTAATAACATGTGCAAGTATTTTCTCTTTATAGATAACAAGTACATGTCCCATTTTGGAGTTATTCAACACAAGAATTTCGTTAACCAATCCAACAAAACCACGATCCAACCCAACAGCACCAACATGCGCAAATGTAACGAAAATTTGGCAGACTATAAAACCTATGACATTCGGACAAGTAAAAGAAAGAAAAATGTTACAAAATTTACCCAACAACAGAACCATGACCGAAGGGGGAGAAGATTTAAAACTTAACTAGAAAATGTAACGATACCCAGATAAGTTAAAAGAGGAGAATACACTAACGTTACCCTACAGCTTCACCATGCTTGAATGTAAAGAGAATTAGCTCGACCTCAGAAATATAAACATACCCAGAAAAATTAAAGTGAAAAAACATGAAAAAGACTCGGAATTTATGCAATTATACATACATTGAACAAATTCAAGAAGCTCAGTTCACAAATTTTCCAATCCAACAAACAAAATAACTTACAAGTAAACTAAAACTCTACCTGGGCAGAATGACAAAATCAAGAACCCTAAAAGTTGAAGTGGTCAGACACAAAACAAATTTTTTTTAAAAAAAGGACGCATACCCAGCTCCAACAAAATGCCAAACAAACGAACTAAATTACTAAACTCACCTAAATATACTAAACAGATAAGAATCAACAGAGACAGAGAAAAGGATAAAGACCTCCTTTTACGGTCGGATGAGAGGAAAGATTGGATGCGTAGGAGACAAACAGGCTGTGTTTTCTTTCTTTTGCCCTTCTCTGTTTTTTATCTCACAGCGTCCAGTTAGAACAGTACATTGCAATTCTTAATCAATGATGCTAGACCCCCTGATGACCGGACGCACGTACTGTCGACCTTACATGATATAGTAGTGCACTGCTGGACCTTAAAAGGGATCTTTTCTTTTTTCGTTTTTTTTTTAATTATTATTTTATTTAAAAACAACCTCTTTATTAATTAAAGATAAAACTATATATAATTGGAAATCTTCAAACTTTCTTTACTAGATATTATTGTTGTTCTACAATTCTTGACTAAACTTTCTTAATATTTTTTTTGTTACGTAAATTTGTATTTAAGAAAATATTCAGGTAATAATATTAAATGTAAATTTGTATTTAAAAATTTATTGAGGTAAAATTGTAATTTAAGAAAATTCTTAGGTAAATATTTATAATTAGCAAGTTTGAGGTTATCTATTAAGGTAAATGTGTATTTTAAGAAAAATTTGAGGTGATAATATTAAGGTAATTTTGTATTTTAAGAAAATTTTGAGGTAATAATATAATATTAGGATAGAGATAAATTTGATTAAGGAATTGGAATTTGGTGGAGAAACTTGAACAAGTAGGCCCTCTTATTGCCTTAAGCTACTAAAAAAGTCTGCTGAGAATTGGCATCTCGTAAAATTAATAAGGAAAAATCAATATTTAAAAAACCAAGTCAGTTTGATCGGTTTAATAATAAAAATCTTAATAGATTAATTTTTTAGTTTAATTTTTAATTTTCTGGTTAAATTTAGTTTAATATTTTTGGTTATAAAAATCGATTAATTTATTAATTAATCGATCAATTTTTGTAAATTAATTAGTTTTTATAAATTAAAATAAACTAATTAATTTTTATTTAATAGTATATTTGGTAGTTGAACTTTAAATTTTTCAATAAATAAGAATTATTTTTAAAATTTATTCAATCTTTAATTAATTTTATGGCAGTTTAATATCATTTGAACCTTTTAAATCTTAAATTTTTTATTTTATATTATCGATTTAATTTCAGATCCGATTTTAAAAATATTGATAAAATTGAGTTAATTAAATTTTCGAAGGAAAAGTTGAAATTTGAGTTAATTCAATATTATTTTATAATTAAATATATTTTATTTTTAAAAATTACCGTTTGAATTTGATCTGATTTATTAATAATTTTAATCTCATATCAATGACTTTAAATTAATTTAAATTTTTATTAATTATTTTATTTTTAATTTAACTTATAAAATTATTTTTGACGTGATAATACCAAAAAAATTTGAAGGCTTAGAGAAAATTTAAGAATTGTATGAATCATATGTATAAAATTTAAAATATAGACCTAAAAATTAACATAATTTATGAAATTTCAATCTTTTTTAAGGATGTGATGAATTTTATTTTTAATTGAAGGTGAACAAATTTTAATTATAGGAGATGCTTGAAGATAATTCAAATTTCCAAGTTCAAATTATATGCATTGTTAGAGTGAATCAAGGTTCTACGTATGGGCCCAAATCTAATGCTAGGCCCTCTAACTACTATCATTTCATGTGCCGAGTCCATAAGGATTCTTTTGTTGATATGAGCCTGCATGCATTAGCATTTAGCATACACAACATATATTTCAACCCATTAAAATCACAAGCAAAATTATCATATACATGTACTCAAAAGTTTAAAGATACTAATGTCTTTGATTTCAAAAATTCATAAGTTTATCAAGTAAAGGGTTAAATACATTAGGATTATTTGTGATTTAACCTTTTTTTTATTCCATGAAAAATTATATAGTTATTTCAATATCTTTCATGTCATGTTTCATTAGTTATTTTTTCTATTTCAAATAGCTTAGTATTAGAAATTTTAGTTTTTAATACGATAATTTTGAAGTTAAGAATAGATGAAAGATGATAAAAATATGATAAAAAAGAGTTGCTTGATAAATAAAAAATACCACAAAATAAATAATAAACTTTAAAACGTAAAAATTGAAACAAAAATAGTTAAATCACAAAAGATCTAATAAATAATTAACCCTCAAACAAATAATTTTATAACAAACAAATTATTATATACTCTTTAAAAATTCATTTAATCCATACATAAAAAGTAATTTTTGTTAAAACATGTCAAAAACAATTGTTTGATGATTAAAAAATACTTAAATAATATTACGAGGATATTAGGATATGATGAGCTATCCCAAGAAGTGTGGAAAAGTCGAGGAGAAGAGGGTCTCATTTGGTTAACTAAGCTTTCTAATATGATCCTCAAGTCCTTCGAAATGTTAGATGAGTAAAGACTTTGTACACTAACTCCTTTATACAAGCAAAAAGGAAACATCCAAAGATGTAACAATTATAGAGAGATCAACTTACTCAGGCATACTATGAAGTTATAGAAGTGATTTATAAGAGCGTAAGAAAAGGAGCACCAAACCAATTTGGTTTCATGTCAATAGGGTACACGACAAAATTTGGACACGTTCTTAGAAGATTAATAGAATATTTTAAGGAAAGACAGTGAGACTTACATATAATTTTTATTGACTTAGAGAAGACTTATAACAGGATATACGAGGAAGTTATGGAAAGTGTTTAGAAGTTAAAGGAGTTCCTATAACCTATATACTAAATATTAGGGATATGTATGAAAGTATTAAGACTAAAGTAAATATGACATGGGGAGATACAATGCATTACACCAAGGATTCTTTGTTGAGTCCCTTATTGTTTGCAGTAGTAATGGACGAGCTTACAAAAAATATCCAAGGAAGGTTTCGTGATGTATGTTATTAGCTGATGACATTGTTTTAATGAATGAAACAAAAGAGAATGTCAATTTCAAGTTAAAACGTTGGAGGGATACGTTAGATCAAAGGCCTTTAAATTGAGCAAGACTAAAATGAATATTTATAGTGTAATTTTCAGGCTACATGGTGACATTCGATATGGAGATAAAAATCAGTTATGAAGTCATATCACAAAAATATTGTTTTATGTATCTTAAATATGTCATCCAAAGTAATGAGAAGATATATACAGATATACGGGGCGTTTGGTTTGAGGGTGGGGTTGGCTATGGATATGGGTATAATAGTAGAAAGGAATGGAAATAGGTATGAAAAATAAAAAAAATGATGTTTGGTTTGTAACTTGGGTTTCTGTAGTAATACCAATAATATTGTTTGGTTTGTTGCATTAATGGGAATGAAATATAATATAATACCATTTTTACCTTCAATAAAAACGAAAATAATTTGCCTTTTATATGTTTATTGGGGCTATCTCCATATGTTTAACTTACAGTAAAAAAATTAATCAGTTTTGTTAAGAAATTTTATCGCAATTTTCTTCGTTAATGAGACGCTATAAGGCACGATGGGAGATCGTAAGGAATTGAGAGGCGATAAGGAAGTAAAGAGGATGGTAAGGCAAAGGCTGAGGATAAAAGAGTAAAAAATAAACGTGAT
>JAOQMS010000006.1:36822372-36870840 GCA_027563885.1 Erythroxylum longipes
AAGTTCTTATAAATTAAAATAAATTAATAATTTTTTATTTAATAATAATTTTTATTTAACATTCAAATTTTTTACAAACAAAAACAATTTCTTTTTTATTATATTTCAATTTCTTTAATTTTATTTAGCGATAGTTTAATAGCATCCTTTTAAATCTTAAACCTCTCATCTTATTGGTTTAACTTTCGGTTTAATTTTTAAAACGTCAATTAAAAGTCTTAAGTTCAAGTCTCAACAATTTCACGTTAGTATACAGGAAATATTATATATTTAAATATTTATATTTATTTAATACGAACCGAACAAAAATCGATTACAAGCTATCCAATTTAAAGAAACGAGATCAAATTTTTTGTTTAAGTTATAATATTTCTATCATGTTTTATTAAATCTTATTTAGATATTTATGTAAATTATGTATAAATATATTAATGAAATCTAATAAAATAAGGTTAAAATAAAATAACCGAACGAGAGAAAATATAAAATAAGATTGGAACATAATAACCGAAAAAGGGAGGGATTATGTGCGGGTTAAAGATGACACGAGATTATGCTTGGTTGGTTAAAGTAATACATAATTATTTTTGCCGAAAAGCGGTTACATAATTATAATGCACTGTCGATGTTTCATTGGGAAGCTACCAAGACACAAACTTTGATACAACGCCAAGAGCAATCATTAAATAACTTTTCTTCAACCTAAACCAATTAGTTCCATAGTAAAATCTTGAACTTCTGGTTTTTTATTTAGTTTTTTATTTTTAGTTTGATTTATTTTAATAATTTTTGTTATTAAAAAATAATTAATTAATTAGTCAATTTTTATAAATTAAATAAATTTTATAAATTAAAATTAATTATTTAATTTAATTTAATAATTTTTAATTAAAATTTATACAATCCTTTTTAGTCATATTTTAAATTCTTTAATTTTATTTAATCGTTAGTAAATTTTATAATGGTTTAATATTGATTGAATATTTTAAATCTTAAATCTATTGCCTTAACTATTTAGTTTTCAATATAACTTTTAAAATATTGACTTTAATAACTTTTTTAATTAAAAATTAATAAATTTATTAATTAATTAGTAAATTTGTAAATTAACACGTTTTTATAAATTAAAATAAAATTTTCAATTTTTCTAATTAAAGCTTTAATCTTTTATTTTATCAATTTAAACTCGCAAAAAGTTTGAATTTTCTCTTCTTCTTTTTTTTTTAATGGATAATAAAACATCATTAAATAACAACTAGTTGGTCCCTCATCTCCTCTTTCTAGGTAAGGTGCACCAGTTTAAGAATGTTTTACAGAGAGGTGTGTGTGGACCTGCTGTTATCTGGACATCCCCATATAGAGCCAAAAATGGAGTAGTGATTACTGTAACGTTCCGAGGGCATAGTAGCGTGTCATGTCTTTCTCAGAAAATTGACACCTTTTTCTCTCTGCCTCTTCCAACCAAAAGTTCGAAAAAAGCCATTGCCTTTTCCCTTCTTGCAACGTTAGGCTTGCTCTGTCTCCCTCCGTAACCTTTAACTTCCCCCCACCCCTTTTTTTTCCCCTCTTCTACTCAACAACTTTCCCGAGAAAGTAACAATTTTCCAGGAAAGAAACATGCTTTCTAGACTAAACGGCAGTGCTTGGTTGGAGGATAAAGACGAGCAGGACTCGAGCAACAACAACAATAACAACATTAACAGCAGCTGTGGTTTGATGGGGAATAAAGAAGAAATGGGCACGCTTTCTACGTTCAAATCCATGCTTGAGGTAGAAGATGACTGGTATGTGACTAGTAATGCTTCAATTCAAAACCACCAAGATAGTATCAGAGACATCGCATATTCACCAAATCTTGGCGACCCTGATAATCTGTTGCTGCACCCCGTTGATTCGTCATCTTCTTGTTCACCGTCATCCTCTGTTTTCAACAATCTAGACCCATCTCAAGTTCACTACTTTTTGCAAGCAAAGCCAAACTTAACTTCACTCCTTAATGGAGTCTCTAACAACCCTTTAGAGCATGGGTTCGATTTGGGGGAAATTGGGTTCCTTGATAATCAAGCAACACCTGCAACGACTGCAAATGCCTCAACTTTATTGAACAGAGGAAATGGAGCTTTGGGTGGTTTCGCTGATTTGAACTCACATAACCAAATTATAACTCCTAGTTTGTGTGCTGATCCACAATTCTCTACAACCCGTTTGCTCCAATTGTCTGATAATGGTCCTGGGTTCACGGGTTTGAGGGGTTTTGATGAGAATCCAGGAAACAATTTGTTTTTGATTAGGTCTAAAATGTTGAGGCCTCTTGAAACATTCCCTTCAACTGGTGCACAACCCACTTTGTTCCAAAAGAGAGCAGCTTTGAGGAAGAACCTAGCCGATGGTGGAGGAAATTTGGGGGCTTTAAGCAGGATTGAAAGAGATAAAGGAAAGGGAGAAATGACTCAATTGAGTGAAGAGAATGAAAATAAGAGGTTAATACCTGAGAGTAGTAAGACTGAGGACATAAGCATGGATGGTTCGGCTTTGAATTATGATTCTGACGAGTTAACAGAGAACAATAGGTTGGAGGAGATTGGTAAGCATGGTGGGAATAGCTCAAATGCAAATAGCAGCATTACAGGTGGTGGTGGTGGTGACCAGAAAGGTAAGAAGAAGGGGCTTCCTGCTAAGAATTTGATGGCGGAGAGGAGGCGAAGGAAGAAGCTCAATGATAGGCTGTACATGCTGAGGTCTGTTGTCCCGAAGATCAGCAAAGTAAGAAATCTCTTTACACAATGTTCTTGTGAATTCAATTCGGGTATTTGATTTAAAGTTCTCTAATGATTCTCTTTGTGTGTGTGTGTGTGTGTGTGAAAGCTTAGTTCTTTATTCTCTGCCTGTTTCATCTTGTGTTTGGCATGTTTCAATTTCAAAGTTGCATTAATTCCTCTCACATGATCACTGATTAAAGTGTGTAAAATTAAGGATAACCTTTCGGGTTATCACCAGGGAAATGTAGTTCTTCTGAAGACAGTTTTAGGTTAGCTACAACTCACTTCTTTCTCTGCCTCTCTGTCTCTGTCTTTCCTTTTTTTTTTGGCATGTTAAAATGAAGTAGTTAAGTCTTCCATGTAGCCAGTATTTTAAGTTTCTATAGTTTGCTTTGCTTTGATTGCTATTGTCATGACTATGATAATTGGTACAGATATTTAGGTTTGAGCATGAGTGTGGTCATCAGATGTTGGTTCTATAACGGCCCAACTAACTCTTGATTACTGACAAACTGGAGATTAAATTATATGCATTGACATCCTCTTGTCTATGAACTATGAAAAGGAAGGTTTGATTTGTATTGTAACAGTAGCAACATAAAGGATCTGTTGAGAAAGCACACCAGTAAAACTGGAGTATCTGATTCTTTCTGGAATTGAAGTCTTATGATTTGTTATCAGACAGTAGATAAGCCTAATTGAAAATATCCATAATATCATTTGTCTTGAATTTTACAGTCTTGTTGCAAATTTCCAAAGGAGATATCTCTTTGAATCCTGTTTTTGCTGCTTACCAAAAGTGTTTGCAATTAAAAGAAAACGAAGTAGCTACCGTGTTTAATATTAGTGAACCTTACATCCTGCCCACCTTGAACATCGGAATATCATGATTAGGAAAAAACTGGAAAATTTTTAGTTGATGTTCATGTTATTATGCTTCAAAGTTTTCTTGGTAGAGTATTTTATATTTGGTAACATTTTTCTAAAATACTTGGTATAAACTTCAAAGAGAATATCACTGATAATTAAAAAATTTATTAAGAGTTGCCTGGAAATGATAAAATTCTATAGCTGTTTGCATAAATATTAGGTCAGGTGTGGTGTATATAATCTCAGACTTGGTACAACGTTTCTAATATCTTTTTAGACAAAGAGTAAGTATCCAATAAGGGTTGTCCTCCCCTTTTCAGAAACCTCCTACTTACTCTTCTTGATTCAAACCAGGCACTATACTTATATTCTCGTAGGCTTGTCCAAGATATGGCTCGAAAATCTGACGTGGAAGATTATTCCATTTGTGGAAGCTAATATGCTAAAAAGATGCCTTTTGATCTTTCATTCTTCTGAACTTGTGCTTCTAAACCTGTTATATTGCAAATCTGTTGTTCTTGTTTTGCTGCCAGATGGATAGGGCTTCAATCCTAGGAGATGCAATTGAGTACTTGAAGGAACTTCTGCAAAGAATCAATGATCTCCATAATGAATTGGAGTCAACTCCTCCTGGATCTGCATTGACACCTACAGCCAGTTTTCACCCCTTAACACCCACTCCATCAACCCTGCCAAGCCGCATCAGTGATAAACTTTGCCCAAGCTCGTTGCCAAGTCCAAATGGACAACCGGCAAGGGTAAGTCCTTTTTCTGTGCTGAGAACAGCCTTTCTTGAATCAAGTCTTATGATCCGGAAGCTTATAGTATGGTTAGTTGGTTTCCTTCAGGTTGAAGTAAGAGTTAGAGAAGGAAGAGCTGTAAACATCCACATGTTCTGCAGCCGCAGACCAGGACTTCTGCTTTCTACCATGAGGGCTTTGGACAACCTTGGACTAGATATCCAGCAAGCTGTCATCAGCTGTTTTAATGGCTTTGCCATGGATATCTTTCGAGCCGAGGTAAGTATCTGCCAATACTACTTGGTCTTAGCATATAAAGCTAAAATTCCTATGAATGGGTTATTCCCTTATTTCAGCAATGTAAAGAAGGACAGGAAGTGCACTCTGAACAAATCAAAGCAGTGCTTCTGGATTCTGCTGGATTCCATGGTAGTATGCTATAGCTGCCAGTACCAATGCGGAGAGACAGAGACAGAAATCTTGAGATTTTCTGTTTTCTGGCCAAGTCATGTTGTCATTTACCCTTATCAGTGCTGTTGGCTCTCTTTAGGACATTGCTGTTTAACTTGTGTTGCAGAGACTTGACCTTCACCGGTCATTTTTCTTTTCAAAGTTTCAGAATTATGAAATTTTCTAGCTGCAGGTTTTTGTAGGATTCCATTATGAAAATTTTCTTGCTTCAGGTTATATATGCATATATATATACAACAACAATAATAACAACAACTATAATAAGAGTCTCGCAAAAATGCGAAATCTGAGAAGATTCAATAGTATGCAGCTTTATCTCTACATAATAGTTGTTGTCGATAAATATCATTGATCTAAATAACAATGAACAAAATCTAATATTGTCTATTATTTTTTATTATGAATTCTCTTGTCTTATTTTCTTCAATCCAATGAAAAACGGCATAAGAAAAGTTTAAGAGATAAAGTTCATAAACTCTAATTAAATTATACTTGTCACTAATTAAAGATACCACTTATCTTTCAAATATAGTTTTGAAACTTAACATGTCGAATATTAACAAAATTCAATATTCTTGTTTTTTCGTAAGATTTCGTAGTAAACTTATTTTGTTGCGGTCATGATCTTAAATTGAAATAATATTTGGTAGCACAAAAAGTCCAAATTTTAAAATGATTGACAATTCTTTAGAATAATTTATGAAAGGGTTAATTTAAAAAAATCTCAATTTTTTGTAATTATAGTCCGAACTTAAAAAAGTAGCAATTAAATATTCAAATTTTCAAAAAATTTCAATTCTAGATTGACGCTAATATTTCAATTAACGTTACTGATGTGACTAATCACATAAGACAGAAATCATAAATTCTTATACATGTTAGACTTAATTAAGTTTAACTAAACTACGTCATTTCAGGTTTGAATTCCCTAAATCAAACTTTGTCATCTCGGTGCAAGATGACAATGACACTGTTATGCTGGCGCTAGACGATAATGATATAGTTTTTAACAATCTGAATGAAATCTTAATTTGTCACCCTAAGCCTTTTTTCCTTTTGTGCTAGAACGAATTAATTTAAAGTTTTCAATTCCAACGATTTAGACAATGAGTTTGATTTATTAATTTTCAATTTGAAAATAATGTAATTTAGCTAACCTTAATTAAGTCTTACGTGTATAAGTATTTAAGGTTTTTGTCTTATATGACAAGTCATGTCAGCAACATTAATGAAAATATTAACGTTAGGCTAGAATTAAAAAATTGAAAGTTTGAATATTTAATTACTACTTTTTTTATTTCAAATTATAATTGCAAAATTGTGCAAAATTTTAAAAATTTTTAATTAACTCTTTATAAAATTAGAAATAATAATCAAAGAAAGTGACAGCTTAAAATTTTTTTAAGAGGGTTAAAGCATTCAAATTCTTACAAAATGTAACGAAAAATTTTAATATACGAAAAATTAGAACTTGTTTGGATATTTATTTAGTTTAATAATATTAGGTAAAAGAATTAATTTAATATGTGCTTGTATGAGCGCGGGTGAGAGAGGGACATAAATTCACTCCCATTAATATAATTTTTATCTTATTATTGGTTAACATTTATAATTATTTTAAGATGATACAAAACAAAAAGAATAAATAATTAGAATATTATTAAATAATTTAAAATTAATAAATTAAGTAGAATTATTAAACGAGACAAAAATCTAAGAGTCCCCTTTATTATTAATATATTGGGTATTGCATGTATGACATGTCAGCATTACATGCACACGATATATTTTACAGCTAACACTGTAACACATACGTGTTTTGCCACTTCGTACTCACATGGCACGTTGACATTGACGTATCTCTTATGTGACATTCCCATCAACTTTATGTCGGCATGACTTTGATTTATAGAAATACTTAATTAAAAGTATTGACGACATAAATCAATTACGAAAAATAGTATTACTCTTTAAATTTGAGTATAGTAAGAACATAACGCATAACGTATATCTATCTATGTTCATTCATCACATTAATATTTCATTCGAGTGCTAAAATAATGTGCATTGGTCAGTCAGAAACTACACAAGTTTTTCAGTGAGCTAAAATATGAAAATACGTTGTGCTTGTTATATAGATTTTGGAACTCAGTGAAGGTAAGGTTCTTGGGCTACTTTTCTTGGCAAGCCTGATAGTATCCGATAATCTGATCTTGTATCAGAAATGCCAGACGTGATCATCGTGTAGGGTGATTCTTATGGATCAGATAATTCTATCACTTCCCTACCAGTCCTAGATTGTCAGCAACATATTATGTCCATTGCAAAGAAAGAGGCTGTGGACATGCCAAAATACCCCATAGGAATGGGATCTCTTGTCTAAAATTTTTCTGGTGAAAATAAATGTTAGAAACAGTATGTTCACAGAGGGATAACATTTTCATCCATATCGTTTACAGGTGGGGCAAGAACAGTTTGTTCTTTTGCTACCATTAACCTGAACCTCAAATGGCCCGGCAACCCACATGCGAAATGTCTGACAAACACTTTCAATTACCCAAAAAACCTGCATGAGATACTGAACCTGTGGGTCGGTTCCTGCAATCTCCTCAGGTCCCAGCCCCTCGGCTCAGTCTCTTCTACCATGTGCATGACAATTGCAGAAAATGGCTATGACCTGCAATGAACTGCAATCATGTATCTCTGACTCATGAAGGCAGCGGCCAAGTCCGAGTGAGCACAGATTCAACCACAAATAAGTTGAAGAAAATAAGTGTCAACTTATTGAATGCGACAAAATGGAAAGTAAAAAATAAACCAACATCAAAGACTATTATACCATCAATCATATTTGCCTTTTCTCAAAGTACCACGTATCTTAATATTTATGCATATAATAGGAACCATTACAACACTAAACTAAATAAGATTCTCCAAAATTGAATCTATTAATCTGTGCCATCCATTTATGAGACACCAACAATCTCAACCATCTTGATTTGGTATATACTCACACTATATCAAATCACCTCCGGCTCCCTACTTTCAAGTTCCTGGCATGAAAAAGAAACATAAGCCATCATCCATAGGATAGTTTTAAAAAAGCCATTCCATAAGCAAATCTTTCTGGTCAGAATGCGCGAGATGAATTAACATACTTAACAAATAAACTAATCTATAAACCCACCTATCTATCTTCTGGAATATATCTAGAAGGCAGTGGCTGATATTTTACTTCAGTTGTGCCAATATCATCTGACTCTGGCAAGTTGCCATTGCATTTTAAATTTAACGCCCCTGGATTCATCTTTAGAACTTCCTCTTTAGTATAGATAAAAATCTTACGAACCATGCCAACAAATTCTCTGTAATGTAGATAAAAGAAACCAACATTCATGCAAAGTAGTGAATTTACATGTTTACAAAAGCTCAAATAGAACTAATTGGCAAATAAATGAAAGAGTGCAATAATCCTTACAGCCAAGGATCATCTCCGACAAGCATCATATCACCCTCATCATCGGTGTACAAAATCTGCCAATTCTTTGTGGACGCCATTAGTTCACCATCAAATTCAAATAATTTGTCCAATTCCTTAGTCAACTCATCATAGTTGTTGAACTTTGTAAGATCAACTGACCTACCAAGTGCTATTCCCTGCTTGTGAACCTATTGATACCAAGAAAACAAGTTTTCACAATTTATAGGTGCTAGCTATAACCTCTTAGCATTTGACAAAAGAAAGTACCTTAGTACAACTCCTCGTAGAAACATTTTGAGCTTTTCCCTGCGCATCTTTTGTGCGTTGATTAGCAGAAACAAAATGTTTCTCATGTTCAATATCGTCAACCATTTGAGAACCCTTGGACTGTTCTGATTTGTGATCAGATTCAATTGGACATTTTTTGTGACTTGAGGAGTGCGTATGAACCATTGGCTCGTTCCACATGTTTCTAATAGGCCCAGTAGGCTCTGGTGTTATAGGACTGCTAATGAGAGGAATGCCAAAGAGTTTGCAACTTCCATTTACAGATTTTCCATTCTCATGCTCTTGCACCAGTGCTGATTTCTTCCTTAGATCTCTTGAATGATCGTGATTAACAAAATGAGATGACGATGGGGGAGACATCAACCAATTTCTATTCAATGTATCAACTCTACCGCCACAAAGTGGGGGGTATTCACTTAACACACTGCATTTAGTCTTACTCCGCAGTTGACCATTTACATCCCCATGATTTGCTGGTAAATTTTCATTAGACTCTGTTAACTTGAGTGATAAGCTTGAAGGCATTAACGACCATTGGTTAGCATGCAAGTTAAACTTCCCATCCTGATCTAGTACATGTCTTCTTATTGGATTAGCAGTTGCTATTGTTTGATCTACAAGTGGTGCACAAAATCCATGGGAGGAATTGGAGCTTGCTCCAAAGCCCGACAGCAAATCTGTGTAAGTTAATTCATGCCTACCAAAAGGCATCCTGTTATCTGAACCATACCTTTTTGATGCAAAAACTGCATCAACCTTTTCATCACTAACTAAAGGTGGCCAAATAACAGAATTTTCAGCATTATCAGACTCATTACTCTCAGCAAAGTTGCCTCTCAAGATCCTGGAAAATCCACTTACTGGTGGAGGGTCCACAGTCACCTTGGACGAACCTAAAGCTCAAGTCAAGAACACTTAGCCTACTTGATGCACATAGAACTTGTAGGAAAATGCCCATAAAAAATCTACATGACCATTACCTTCTTTAGTTAGAGTAGAGGAGTCAGAGGATGAAGGCACCATGCTTGCTCGAGGTCTTTTTGGTCTAGGCATTGGAAAGGGATTTAGTGCAGGAGGAGCCACTGCAGGTTCTATTTTCCAAGGTGACACCCTCTCTGGACGAGGTATGCTGCATGTTTCATCCCACCTCACCTAAATGCAAAATAAAATAACATGACATTTTAGCAGTCAAAATGGGAGGTAATGCAGTAAATCATTAAGTACTACCTTGAGGCATCTCCATTTGGACTCTTGCCACATGTTGGGATCAACATCTTCAATTCCGATAACAGTGCCAGTAAATCTTTAACAAAAAATAATTGGTGAAAAAATTAATATAGCTAATAAATTTCATGAGCAGTTTATTTATAGACAACTTTGAACTTCTGTAGGAAAAGTAACCAGTACCTTTGTTCTGGAGCTTCTTCACCTTCAAATCTCATTTTAAACCTCATACCTATAGAATAAGTAATCTTCATGGACTCCATGTACTGGTCAAATGGAACTATGAACTCAGCCGGACTTGTCCTGTGCCAAAACACCGAAAGAGGAACATGAATACCACGTTAACAAAAAGTCAACAAGAAGCCCCCTACAGTAGTGATCTTTTTCCAGGCGCAGGGGTGAACTTGCGATTGAACTTGAAATAATAGACTTGCAAACTCTAGCTCAAATTGTTAACCATCTCAACAAGCTAAAACAAAAATCCAACAAGATACCTAGGTTTGTAATATACTGTAAACATCGTTCCTGTCGAAATGGCATGCCATGCTGTGGCAAGCACACCAAGATGCATACTGTGACTAGATATGACAGATGATGGTACATTAGTCTGCTGCTTCATCAATCTTCTGACACCAACTCGAAGTTCGCCATTCTCACCTCTAAAAGTCAAATCCCAAAGTAAAATATCAATGATGTATAGTTAACAATTAACCTAGAAGATGGGAAAAAACAGTATTGCAAGAACCACCAACCTTAGAAATATAAAGGCGTCACCAGCAGCAAGTCGTTTAGAACTTACAAATACACTCCATCCACTTTGAAGCAAGTGCCTTCTAGGTTGACCTGGCATCAACATCAGGATATGAATTAAGTACCAAATGTTGTATACCCATGAAGAATCTCGACTAGTAACGTATGCACAAACAATGAAGCAAGCAAGCCAAAACATAAGGATCATTACCCCGAAATATATGACGGAACCTCCATTCGTTTCCATGCAAATCCTTGGCAACCAATTCCTGTGTTGGAGGTTGCTTTGACATATCCTGATGCAATAGAAACACAATTCCACTTTAGAACCATATGTTACTTTGAAAAAAAACCAAAAAAATGAGTGAATAATTATCACTAGGTGCATTTGACTAACCAAGGGGGGCAAACACTCGTCAGCGTGTCGTTTAAGAACCGAAAATCCACCGTGAGTACTAGTATCTGAGGCGGTTAGAGACTTGCAAAATGAGTGTACATGAAACTGTGGTGGAGAAGGTGGGCAAGGTTCCTTTTCCACTGCATTTTCATCTTGCTGGCATTATAAGACAATTATATAATAAGAATAATTTGGCTCCGAATGGTCAACCGTGCCTCATATACAATAACATATTACGCAGTGAGTACTTACGTTAGCCTCAGGGAGTAACGTCACTTGAGCAAAGACCTCATCAGTATCCGGCTCGGCCTACAATTTGTTATTATACAATAAGCAAAAAATGAAATCACAAAACCTAAAACAAACTTGGAAATCAATTAACCCTAAATAGAGACCAATAATTCAAAGATCAAAGTTACTAATCACGCACTTTCAGAAGAACATTGATCACACGACACAAGATCTTTGACGGAAGGTTATAAACTGGCATTTGCTGGTCAGCTGATTGGTTAGTAGACGCCTCTACCTGATCCACACATTAATAACAAGCGATTTAAGTTCATAAGTAGAACGAAAAATTGATGATAAGCATGCAAACCAAATCTGTACAAATAGCTTATAACAACGTTTGACACCAAATAAATGATAATCAAACAAATTATATAAAACGGACCTGTTCAATATGTCCTTGAGGGAAGTAGAAGACGCGTTCATTTTCTCGAGGAACAGTTACCAAAGGACCAGCACAAGCATGCCACAATTCGCGATAAAGAGCTGTTTTGGCATCTGCACGTCACGCGCCGTCATAAGACCATAGTCGAATCACCAAATAATACCGAATTAAACTAGAATTCATCTCTAATTCACCTAAAAACACACACAAACCGTAGATAAAGTTTACCTTTAACATCAGTAGAGTTTGTAGAATGACATAGTTGCACTTCCATACCACTCCTCTGGTCGTTTGGTTCACTATAATCGGAAGAAAAGTTATTTCCTCTAACAGTACCACTGTTACTTCTGATATAAACATCAGAAGAAGCCATAAATCCTAGTGTCTCGGCTCAGATCTCTCGTCTATATCCAAAAACTCTCGAATCAGCCTTTCAATCCGTCTCTAATCAACCATCCCTATCTTTGCTCGACGACTACTAGTACACAGGAAGCTTGAAGAAGAACGGCAACTTCGCAATTAACACCACCAAAAACTCCTTGATATAACCGCCAATTCGCTTCTCTTCTCTCTCTCGAATCACTTTCTCTGGCTTCTGCAACCAGCACAGGCTTTCGCTGGAGCCACAAATTGCAGCTTATTGCAGGTACACCGTACTCTCCTCTGTCTCTTATCTCTCTCTCTCCTCTGTCTCTTATCTCTCTCTCTGTCCTTGTTGTGGTGGAGACTTAACCAGAGTGGTCAAAACTGCTTGCAATCATTTCAACCGCGGTCAATTTCTAACCAGTTTTCGACCACCGGCAATCACCGGTCACTCGTTTTCTAGCCGGTGGACTATGCTTATCGCCTATAGGACCAGATAACAGCGACAGGAGCATATGGTATTTGTGGGTTAAAGGTTAATTAATAAAGGCGGCTTCGGAGAGAAGGGCAACAGACGGAGTTAACTTCGCCGTTTGTCAAGTCGTGACTTGTGACTGTTCGGGTTCCAGATAGGCTAACGGCGTCTGCACTTGACGCTGGTGAGAAAGCTGTTGTGTGTTTACGGGGTAAATGGCTTTGTCGTGCTATTAACAGGCAGGTTTGGATGGATGTGAAGAGTGTGTTAGTGAGGCATAAAGGAAGGGTGCGCAGTTAACCACCTCCCGCGCCAGTTAACGCTTGGCTATACTTTATCAGTACTTTCTTCACATCTCTCAGTACCCACAACGCTGCTCGCTTCCGTGCGCCAGTTGTGATAGGGTACCATGAGCTTTTATATCGTTATATACAGGTATTCCCTCTCACGGTATTTTTAACCAGGATCTAATTTACAGTTTTTTAAGGATAACAATTATTATGAATTAATTTTAATATATTAAAATTTAATAATTGTAATTTCTATTTAATTTATGAAATAATTTAATTACTGTTTTGCGGGAATAGGTTAGTTACTTTATGACGAAACGAGAGAGAGAATAACTGAGAACGCGAAAAACCGGGCGCGAGAAAATAAACGTCAAGTCACGTGTGGGAACAAGGGAGCAGCGAGAAGGGAGTGATGGGACCCACGTGCATTGTCCACTAGTAGTTGTGTATGGTTCAAAGCAACAGGCAGAGGAATCTTTGTCCGGAAATGTGAAAAATAAAAGGAAAATAACCAGCGTTACGCTTACACACCATGTTTTGGCCTATCAGCCATTATTTAATAAGAACATATATAGAAAATGATAAATCAATCCCTTAAATATTTTATTTCCTAAAGTTGGTCAAATACACGACATTGACCCCGAACAGATACGGAATTAATTTCACCTTTCTTATATAAAACAATCCCTATATATATGTGTGTACGTGTGAATTTTTTACTCCGACTTTAAAATCATAATTTAATAAATCCCGAAAATTATTAAAATTATATTTTGGCTACTAGCTTTGAGAAGGACAAAATTGTCAAGTGGGCGATACCAGTTGTTGGCATCGAAAGGTAGGCTATTTTTAATCATGTTTTACATATTTATGAATAAAATCACGTGCGATACCTAAAAAATCTAAGACTATAACCCGAGAGCGTATGTACATGCCCAAAAGTTGATGAGATGATAATTGAGGATTCGAAAAAAGAAAAGCTTATTATTTCCTGTCCAATCAAGTTAAAGGACAACATAACAAAGATGCGGTACCGTTTTATAAAGATTCCACCCCACCTAAGCCGAGGGCAAGAACGCAATTCTCTTCACACTTAATTTATTTCGTAAATTAGGATAAACAAACAAAATGACGACGAAAATAGATTCAGTTAAACGACATAACAGAACAAATTTAACTTGCCGTTTCTTTGCGGGTTGTATCGAAAAATTAAAGTCCCGGGTGACAAAAAAAAGTAGAGGCGACACGTAGTTTCCGTAATGACTGCTTGACCGTAAGTTTTGGTGGGTCCCACAAAGAATGGTTCCCCTTTGACCTAGCAGATATCTAAGTAGTGGGACCCAGTGATACTCTGCCTCCTCTCTCCTCAGCATATTGCACAATTCCTTTTATCTCCTCCCTTTGCTCCTAACCCACAGACCAAACCCATGTCTCCCTATCCCATTAAATTCCCAAACCTGCCCCTCACTTTCCTTTTTCCTGTCCAATAAAAATTAATTTTTTTTCTTATTTCCAAATCAAATCAAATGACGTATTTACAATTTTAATATTTTGTAAAAAATACAATTTTAATGATAAGAGGTTAAAATTTGAATTGTCACCTCCAAACGCAAGTAAATATCCTTTTAATCTTTTTCAGTGCTGACTTTTTCTCTTTGCCACGTCAGAACTCCATTTTTGTAAGCAATTGCTTACGGGCTTGAAACAGGATTAGATAATGGTTTTACTTTACTTGTCGATATTTTTATTAGTAACTGGAGTTTTATCCGTCGATCAGTTTCAAACTCTTACAAGTAACTGATCTGAACAATGGATGTCCGCCACGTGGATACTGATGTCCGAAGGAGGACACGTGGGTCTTGCACAAGACGCCAGGGGAAGAGTGGACGATTTTCTTTTGCCTATCGCGGTTGGTTACGTCTCGTCACGCAGGTTGCGTGAACGCGGTTAGGTAGACACTGGATATAGACGGGAACGTTACGGGATGACGTTACTTGGAACGGGACTAACGTCATTTTCTTTTTACCTGTTTCCCGGGTTACACTATTAAAAGTTAATTTCTTTAACTCTCTCCGTAATTAGACCATTAATTAAACCAGTTTCCGTTATTGCAGTTTCATTCACGGGATTAAAATTATACAGTTAGGGCTTCTTATTGAATGGTATATTTTTTAAGTGTGCATAATTATACACGTGAAAGCTAATTTAACCACGTGTGTTGTTGTCAAGGCCGTCAACAATGTCAGTTTTGCTTTCTTGAGTTATAACTTATAACCAATGATTCAATAGTTGCCCTTTTCGTCTTTCATTAGGTTATAATTATAAGAACAATCAAAATCTAGCTGGATTTCATAAATAAAATTATATGTTCGTAAATTTGTTAATAAATGAAATGAAATTTGTATTTTATTCATTTTTATAGAAAATATGTATATTTGTTAAAAAAGAATTCATTAGACAAATTTTTAGTCAAAATAATCAATTTATTAATTAAATGGTCAATTTTTATTAATTAGTAAATTTTGATAAACTAAAATAAATCAATTAATTTTATTAACAATTATTTTTTAATTAAACTTTAAATTATTTAACAAATAAGAAAATTCTCTTCCAATCATATTTCAAAATCTTAAATTTTATTCAATTTTTAACCAATTTTATAACGAACTAATATTGATTGACCGTTTTAAATCTCAAACCTCTTGTCTTTTATGTGTTCAACTTTTAATTCAATTTTTAAAACGTTGGTATTTTAACGATAACTTGAGTTCTTAGCATCCTTATCTTATATGACTAATCATTGAATATGGTTATTTCCCAAACCCTGAAAACTATTATAAGGTGGTAATATTGAATAATAAATGTTTGACACAAAGTTATTATCTTTAATCCGCTTTCTAATTAAGTGGTAGTTTAATTATACTATTTTAGAATTTACATATTTTAAAGATTTGCAAATTTAAAAATTTTCAAAACGAATATCTATACTAATTAAAGGTATGGCTGTATATTTCTTGACTCCCTACCTCACATATCAATAAGACTTTTATTGAGATGTTGTTGTTGTTATTATAAATTTAAAAATTATTTTTAAAATAACATTATAAAACTTAAAAATGTAAAAGTTTTAATTAGATATTTTTTCAAAATCCTAAGGCTATGTTTGGTTGGGAATTTATTAATTGAATGGAATGTAATATAATATTATTCTATTATTTGGGAGGATGGTTTATAATAAAATAAAATATGATGAAATAGAAGAAAAGGGTTTAATATTACATCTCATTTTATCATAAACAGTCAAAATGAAAAACCTCTGATTTAAGGGGTTTAGGATGGAATGTAAAATAATGAACAATTTTACACTATATTACTTTATCAACTCTTCATCCAAACAATATTTCACTATATTGCATTATAAACCCTTCTATCCCTCTCAAACAATAATTATCTAATATTATATCTATTTACATTTCATTTCATTCTAAACTATTTCATTCTATTCATTTCATTCTACTCCGTTACATTAAAGACCTTATGCCTAACCAAACATAGCTTAAAAGTTAAAATTCGCACAAGAAGCAACGGTTGGCACTCATTCAACGTACTAATATTAAAGAACCGTCCAAGCGACATAGAGTAATGGTGTAGTATAATGCTTTGAAGTTATCACCTTTAATTACTTTATAATATTAAATGACGATTATTTAATAGCGAGATGGAAGTTTTCGAACAAGACTTAACAATGATGACGAAGGATGGCAATGGCGGCAACCCTCATTGGTGTTAAGGAAAAGTAAAGCCTTGAAGAAAAGAAACGGTCGTGTTGGTATCCGTAAGCTGACGGGGATGCACAACAAATGATGCTGAGAGGTTAGAGGACAGCATCAAGACATTAATCTTAAACCTGTTGGCTGGAGGAGTTATTACCTTTTAATTATCAAACACTAATGCTACAACAGGACCAGCTTTACATCAAAATCAGTTAACTTTGTAGGTGGGAGAAAGACGGAGCACCAGGTCATAAAGTTGTAGAAAATTCTGCATTTTCATATGGATTATGGACCCCCCTTGTACAGTTATTGAGTGTCCACCTTTCTTTGTTTCTACCGGGGGGAGAAAAAAGATTTGGTCGTATTGTATTATTGCGTTCACTTCAAAAGTTACTTTAAAGGGTTTGACTCAGTCTAGATTTTAAAATCGAGCTTCTTTACGTGTTTTCAATTCTTTCTTTTTTCGAAAACTCAATAATTTAAAAATATTTACAAGTTCAATGTATCTTTACTCTTGAATAATTATAGTCTTCTTATCAGAAATAGTAATTGTGTCATGAATAAGTCATTGTCTTGAAAACGAATTTCGACACAATTGAGGTGAAATCAATATGATCGTTTGCTCTTCGAGGTTAACGTAGCTAGCTTCTAAAGCGTGCACTCGCGGTAAAAGCTTAAAATAGGACGTACAATTGCCCAAAAACTTGAAGAGTTGTAGAGAAAAACAAAGAAACATATTTTTGGCGTTTATCGTTTTAAAAAAGTGGAAGCAGTGGGGCGTATAAGAAAAACTAAAACCAGTAATTAGAAGCACGTTTTCTATAGTTAGAAAAATTAGGATTTAGTACTGAAAAAACAGTAGGTTGTAATAATTTCACAAAAATTTTCGATTTAATTGTAGTTATTTGTAATTATATTTATACGTTTTTTTTTATAAAAAGCAACTGTATTAATAATTGTTAATTTTTTAGCACAAAAGAAAATAGAAAAATACCTGAGATTTGGTAACGCAGTTTAACACACTTTGTTTATGTCTGCGGGACCCTCACTCAACTTAATACTTTCACTAACGACAATAGTTTTATACAAGGCTTTACTGAACCGACACCACTTAACCCTTGATAATATCTCTCGTCTTTACAAGCTGTGAAAGTATTTTACACCTAACAGTACGATCGTCTCATAGAACTAAGGTGTAATCAATAGGAACATTCGCTCCTTAAGGACCTGTTTAGTTGGATGTTAATTAATGAAATTGAATATAATGTAATAAAGCGAAACAGAACGGTTTATAATAGAATGAAATATAATATAGTAAAAAGTTGTTACAGATAAATGGAAGAAAGTTCAACTACTCCTGATCAAGCTACTTCAGGAAGATATAATGATCCAGTTTGAACTCATACTGCATTAGTCCTAGGTGTGAAGAATCATACAATTTGCTAATTTTGTAACAAGCATTTGAAAGGTGGAGTAATTACCTGATTGAGGAAGCATTTAGCTGGGGTTAAAGGAGATCTAGAACCCTGTAAAAAAGTAAGCCATAGTGTGAAGTGATAAATAAAAACATTGCTTCAAGAATATCAACATGAGAAAGATAGAAGGGAAAGGTTAAATTTTGAAATTGGTATTGGAAGTTCGTTTTCTGGTTTCTGTGGTGATTGTGAAAATGTTGAAGATGGTTGTGGTAGTGGTACTAGTAGTGTTCCATCTCAGGCCCAAGAAGAAGTACCTGAACTTGATGCGAGGAAGAGAAGAAGGCAGGTGACTAGTTTCTTTGTACCATGAACAACTGCTGGAGATCAACCTTCAATTCGTAGTACAATGCAATCAAGAGATGCGGCTGACAATGTCAATATGACAGTAGTTAGATGGTGGTATGATACAGGTTCATCATTCAATGCTTCTCAATCTTATTATTATCAACCTATGATGGATGCAATAGCCTCTTATGGTCCGGGATACAAAGGTCCTTCGATTGATGACTTAAGAGGTAAACTTTTGAGTTGTTATGTTTATGAAATTATAAGTTATTTGACAAAAAGAAGGGTGAATTGAGGTACTTATGGATCTTCAATCATATGCGATGGTTGGACAAATAGGAGACAAGAGCCTGTTATTAATTTTTTTGGTTTATTCTACAAATGACTCTATATTTTTGAAATCTATTGATACATTTGGCCTTACTAGAAATACTGAGACTTTGTTTGCGATATTTGATGAAGTTGTGAATGAAGTAGGGCCAGAAAATATTGTTCAGTTTATTACTAACAATGATTTTGCTTATAAAGCGGCAAGAAAAATGTTGCAAAATATGTATAATTCTTTTTTTTGGACTCCTTGTGTTGCATATTGCATTGACCTAATGATGGAGAATATAGGGGATCCTAGGTATTTTCCTGTTATTGATGGGACTATGCAGAAAGCTAAAAAGTTAACAAAGTTCATTTATAATCGTGCATGAGTATTGAATTTGAGGAGAAAGGAATTTACCGATGGTAAAAATTTGTGTCGTTCCGCTGTGACAAAATTTGCAACAAATTTCTTATCACTTCAGTCTTTTGTTTCGATGAAGAAAGAGTTAAGACAAATATTTACAAGTGATAAGTAGATTGCATATCAGTATGCTAGGTCTAATACTGGAGTAGATGTTTGTAATATTACACTGGACGATAAAGAATTTTGGTCTCAGTGTCAATTTTTTATCCGAGTTTATGAGTCTTTGGTGAGGGTGTTTCGCTTGACTAATAGTGAAGAAAAGCTAACAATGGGTTATATTTTTTATGCCACGGAGAAAGTGAAGGAAGCAATCAACGCTAATATGAAACATAGGTCATCTTTGTACACACCATATCTTTCAATCATTAATAAGAGAAGGGAAAGATAACTTTCTTCTCCGTTGTTTGCAGCTGGGGCTTTTGAATCCTAGTGTCTATTTTAGACTGGATCTTACTAAGCAAACTGAAGTTAATAGAGGGGTGCTTTTAACTATTACAACAATTGTTAGCATTGACGCGATGCAAGGTCTTTTAAGCTCACAAATGGAGCTTTATAAGTTGTCTTTATGAGGATTTTTGAATGCCTATTGCTATTCGGCAAAGAGGAAAACTTTCTCCAGGTATCTTATTTGTTGAAAAATAATCATCACTTTATTTTGTTTATAATGCTACTTTTGTTATCTTATGGCTTGTAGTTTCTTGGTATGATCAATTCGAAAATAGTGTTTCAGAATTGAAAAGGTTTGCAATTCGAATTTTAAGTCAATGTGTGAGTGCAACAGGCTGTGAACGAAACTAAAGCACATTTGAATTTATCCACTCCAAGAAAATGAATAGATTGGAATATAAGAAGTTGAATGACTTGGTTTTTGTTCGTTACAATTTAAAGCTTCGGGAAAGGTATATTATTATCATTATTAATTTTGATATAATTTCTCATAATTTTCTAAGAATTAAAATTTATTGTTTACTGAGATTCTTAATAGCACAAGTAGTTCAACTGATTCAATTTCTATTGATAATATTAATCTTTTGGCGGATTGAGTTTCTGAAGAACCAAATTTAGTAGATGTCAATGACTTGGAAGATAATCTTGGATGGAAAAGCATTGACATGTCATTTGATGTATTAAATTTGAATAATAATGATGATGAAACTCCTTTCAATGATGAGGATTTTGTACCAAATGAAAACTGGGGTCAGCACAGTTGTAGCAGGTATCCTCCTGTTGACGATTGAATTTCGTTTCAAGTTTTTGTTTTTTCTCTTATTTTAATTTTACTTATATTTGATGTTTATGTTAAATTCTATATATGTAATATAATTGTAAATGTTTTTATTTCAGGCTTAACTTCTACTTGATTATTTCCTAGTTATGAACTCTTGTTATAAATTGTAATAGTTAAGAGTATTTAATTTATTGTTCTTTTTATTGAATGTTTTGATGTAATTATTATTTATCAAAATGATGAAATTATATTATTGTACTATTTTAAATACTTTGTATTATTCTTAATTTTATATTTGCATGATGATAATTGTTTTTTTTATATTAATTGTGGTCATTATTTATATGTGAAATATTTAAAATTTATTGTTATTTCATATTAATTGTTATTATTATGATTTTTTGAAATAGGGTTGATGTAAACTTGTAAAGTAAATAGTATAACTGTACAATATACCAATGAACTATTTTGCAAATTTTAAAAAATTTTAGGGACTATTTTATAAATTTAAAAAATTAGCTGAAACGGTACTCAATATTGACTGGTACTGATATATTGTTGTATTAAAACCTAATTCGATACCAAATCTTTTACGGTATTTGCAACTTTAACGAAGCTTGGAACATGAACTACAATTGCCCATAAACCCAAAGAGTTGCAAAGAAAAATGTTTTTGGTACGTACAAGTTTTTTAATATGGAAGCACCGGCTCGTATAAGGAAAAATAAAATCGATAACCAAAAGCACGTTGTCAATAGTTAGAAAAATTAGGAGTTGCATTTCAAAAAGTAAGCTACAAATCGAAACTAATACTGTTCTACAAAGAATTTCGTAATGGCCAAAACTCTGAACAACGTGCATGACTCATTCAAACTCATACAATAGTATGTTTGTTTATATACTTTAAAGTCAAGTTACTATTTTCTGAAAATATACTCACAAGCCATTTCCAGCAAGTTTTCACTTTCAACCTACTCTTTAAAGTAGTGTAGTTCGCTGACTGTGCTTTTAGCCTCCTCCTACGTTTTCCATAACTTCTTTATTCTTTTCCAAGATAGCTACACATAACTTTTTCCCTGTGTTTGGTCGATATAACAGGAATGTTCTATACGGGGACTAACGACTATAGAAAAGGAGACTAACGACTGCTAGTTAATGGAAAAGGGCTCTCTCCGACTATAATGCAACGAGCAATAACCTGTTTGAAGTCATTGTAGTTGGAAAGTAACAGACCCCTTTCTTTACAATTGGAAACGTGTATCACAAGGCAGAGAAAATGCATGGGTGTAAAAGTCTTTGAGGAAGTTTCAAATTTGTGCAGAGTGGGGACGTGTGTGGGGATAGGCGGCAATTAATTCCAGTGCCTGATTCATGCACGCTGAGCTTTTCCTTTCACCATCTAATTTTGTCTTCCTCAACCTCAAGTTTATAGAGCAATCTTGAACGTTGAATATTTGCTTACTACTTGTAGTTGGTCTTCTTTACACTAAACCTTTAAAATGTGGGTTTGAATTTAAAATTTAATATATATTTTATCATAATTGTCAAAATTTACTAATTGATTTCGAATTACTGTCTCTTTTTTTAATTCTTTAAAGTGTGCATGTAATTCACCTTCAACAATAACGATAACACTTACTAAAAATTTCGCTGATACAGAAAATTTTAAAAAATTTAACAATAAGTAGTCTTATTTCTAATATTTTCAAATATATGTAACAACCCTTCAAATACTATTAACGAAGCACTTACAAGTCCGGCAAAAAGCTAAATTCAAACCCAACTTATCAATAATAAAGTGTTATATAAAGCAAACACAAGTCAACTTACACGAGGCACCAACAATTACTACCAGAAAAGAAAATAAGGGAAGATTCCGACGCTAATTGGTTTATTATCTAAAGTTAGTGCTACAACAACAGTAATAACAGATACGATTAAGTAAAAAAAAAAATCCCACTAAATGCAAAATTGAAAAAACCCAAGTTACGTGACTTTATTCTTAATCAGTAAAGAGTTTGCTCAAGTGCTAAAAGATCGAATTATGATAGTGTTTGAAAAGATGATACTTTTGAAGTGGAGTAGATCAGTCACTAGGAGGCACTGGTTTATAATGAAAGTAACCTAATAATAACTACGTGTTACGAAAACTAACTATTAATACTCATTAGAAGACCACAGCAATTATTCTGAACCAAGTATCGGGACTTTTCAATATTATCAGTACAATCGTGACATTCAGATATTTTAGCCGGGGTCGGTTTGGTATGTGCTGGTGCTTCTTTTGCTCATATGAATTATTTAATTAGAGCATCATTCAACTGCATTAATTTACTACTCAGACTAGGAATTTATTACTGATTTGGGAAGATAATGGGGAATTTTCACATCAAGATGCTGCCACAACACGTGTGGTCGGTTAGGAATCCCACTTTCCTGGAAAATATTATCATTGTGGTATCTTTCTTTTCCTCGCTTACTTCGTGTAAGTGCAATTCTTTAAGTTTATTTAAACTAAAAAACATTACAATAATTTAATCTTTGATACCATTCTTGGTTAGAGGCTTACGAGAATAACCGAACAATGCATCACACATGCGTAATCGCTAGAAATACTACCATCTTCTAGGTCTTTGCCGTTGCATTCAAACTGAAGTCTCCGTCAAAAGTTCAAAGCAAGGACTGGATATGGCTTTTCTGGCCTTGGAATATACCAAACCCGAAATTAAATTCCAAAGCATATCCTGCTGCGAAGACTAGTTCAACCTTTGACTGCTTTACACGCTTTGCTTTGTTACTTCTGGAGGATCCCCTGGAAGAAGACAGAGATGTTTCTGATCAAGAGAGGTTTTATCTCACAAGACTTATCCTATCCGTTATTTTCCTTTATGATATTAATGAGTTTTAATAGAAATGTCCTGCCTCGGTCAATGGGAGAAGAACGGAAGCAACAAAAGTGAGATACATGTCAAAAAGTGAGGTGCAGAGGCATTCAAAGTGTGGAACAGTGATTGGTTCGGTGGTTGTTATCGTTGTTCTGGTCTGAAATAAGGAAATGTGGTCACGTATACTGCCACAAATGCCTATCCATAACATATATTCCACAAGCCACGCGTTAGCTTTTACATATGCCCTTCTTTTATAGATAATTATTATAAATTAATAGAATATAAGAAAAGTTAAATAATGTTACACTAATTTTAGTATAATTACACTTAATTACAAAAATAAAATTTATTAAATTACATATTAAAGAATAAAAAAGGTCTTTTTTTATAAAAAATATAAAAGTAAGGCTGCATATATTAATGACCTTTTTCAAATAAATCTTATGCATTGGTGCATTGAATTTTTTCTTATGATTATAATTCATAATTAATACTAAATAATTTTAAAATTTGCTTTAAAAACAAACAAGTCTTTAACATACATTTCCTGTAATTTGAAGTAACTTATGGGGACATTCAACCAATGATTACGTCTCCTGTCTAATTACAGGATTATAGTGTATTATTTAATAATCTGTCTTTATCACCAAGGGCTATGGCAAGCTACAGCTGTTTGAAGCATGTCATGAGAAATTCATTAATTTGCACCGCCCCCTATGGTTTTTGGTACAGATTAAATAATGAGGTTAGGCACCGAGTGAACCGCCCTTAAATTGTGCCAAAATTGAAAGATGGGTCACTAATTTCAAATTTTAAGAAAATTTTATGCTAAATTAATTTTTTAAAAGTTAGTTTTAAATATATTATATATATGTATATAAAACCTGAGCTTAGTCCGGCCCACCCAAACCCAATCTAAAGTCAACAAACAATTGCATAGGCTTGATCTGACCTGTGGCTTAAACTTTACAAGCAAAACAACTCATTTTGCATTTATAACCTTTTAAAAAAAATCTTAAGTTAACTTTGCCAAGATTAAGTTAAGCTCAAGCTCGAGCTAGATAGCCTTAAGCCTTATCAAGTTTGAACTCTATCCTTCTACTGTTGGAGCGATCGGGTTTGCACTCAAACCTATTACTTTAAAGCAATTGGGTTGGGCTCGAGATTAGATGGGCTGGGTCGAACTTGACACATCGCCATCTCTAGAAGCACATGGGTGCATATAAAACGATTGGAAGTCTGGAGGCACCTTCATGAGTGTGGTGTTGACCCCACAACCCATAACGTGAAGTGGGCAAAGGCAAGGTTGACCTTCTCTACTATAATCCTTTAACTGTAGACAAATCAGGAGTCCTGCTGTGGGAAGAAATTCCAATCTCATCTCCGCATGGACAATGATTTGGGATAGAGAAAATTAGTAAAATGACTTTTTGAGTTTCATGTGATACAATAATGCATCTACAAGACTACAAGTAGGAGTAGAATGTTGTTCTTACACGCCAACTCCAACGACTAGGAATATTGAGACCAAATAAAATAGACTTTTTATTGAAAATTTCTAAATTTTTATTTTGGTTTGTCTTTTAACCTGTCCATGTGTCAACATCAAACACATGGTCCAAACTCCCATCTAGGGGTGGGCCAAAAAATCGGAAAAATCGAACCGACCTGTAAAACTGAAGAAATCGGGTAAGATCGAACCACACCGGAGTGAAGGATGGTCGGTTCGGTTTTGGATATTGAAAAAAACTACTATATCGGTTAGGGTGCGATGTATGCAAAAAAAATTTTCAAACCAACTCGAACCAAACCGATCAACTAAAAATAAAAAAAGTTTGTATTTTTTTATACTTCTAACTCTAAGTATATAAGATAAGTTTGCAACTTTACAAATATGACAATTACCCAATAGGTCCTAAAATAAAATAAAAATGTTGGATATGTACTAAAATTGACCCAAATTTTAAAGCCCAAGATTAGAGCCCAAACTGATTAAAATAACCGAACCGAACCGAACCGCAAGACAAACCAAATTTTCGGTTTCATATAACATTAGATTCGGTTTGGTTTTCTTATAAGATAAAACCAATTATTCTGTTCAGTTCAATTCAACAGCAAAAAAATTAATCAAACCGAACCGTACTTACCCCAACTCCCGTCGTCTCCAAAGAATCGTTTTATAGTCATTTGCCTGAACTTGTGCAATTACTGCATTACTGTACGTGTGTAGTGTGTACCCATCTCTCCAACTCCTCTCTGCAAATCGTGGAACTTCAACGTCTTGTCCCTTCTTGTCTATGCTCTTTCCACTAGTTTGTTTATCTCTTCGGACACGTGACAATTTCTTAGTCCCCCTTCACTCACAATCTTCCCATATCTGTAAAACATTCATGCATCCGTGAATTTGAAACAATGGTATCACATTTTTCTTACCATTTTGAATGAAAACAAAACAAAGCAGTATACTTCATGTTAATTATGTAAATCCTAGGTTAATTTGATCAAGTAAACTAGTGGAGGTGCACAAGTTTATCAGATAAGTGCCGTCTTCTAACACAATTCTCCAAGGTCACGATTTGGTGGGAAGCCCAACTTCTTTTGCATAGAAATTGAAAAAGGATTTTCAAATTGATAAAAAGAAGACATATGTACGATGACAATAGAATAAAATGGCCAGAATGAAATCTTCCATTAAAGTGAGTGTCTAATTTATACGCATACAATAGCAACGATGCCATAATTCTAGTTAATTACATGGAAAAGGAATAATCTAAGATAGGCAAAGATAATTACAATACATCAATGTAAATCCTTTCCTAATACTCCCCCTGAAGTTGGAGAGTGTAAATTTTGAACTCCCAACTTGCCTCTTAAGAACACGAACGACTCCTTCCCCAGTGCTTTTGTGAAGACGTCCGCCAGTTGTAACTTCGTCGGAACATAACTAGGCTTGACTTGTCCAACTTGTAATTTCTCACGAATTATGTGGCAGTCTATCTCTATATGCTTCGTACGTTCATAAAAAACGGGATTCACAGCAATATGCAATGCTGCTTGGTTGTCACAGAATAATGCAGCCGGCTCATCTAGACTCACCTTCAGGTCTCGCAATATGTATCTTAGGCTGGTTAACTCCAAGCAAGTGTTAGTCATTGCTCGGTATTCGGCTTCTACTGATGATCTTGAGACGTTAGTCTACTTTTTGGATTTCCATAAGATAAGGGATGATCCAAGGAAAATACAGTACCCTGATACTGATCGTCGAGTAAAGCGACATCCGCCCCAATCGGAGTCGTAATACGCCTTTAGCTTCAACTCATTTCCAGAGGCCATTAGCAGCCCTTGTCCCGGAGTGGATTTGATGTAGCGGAGAACGCGTAATGCTGCGTTCCAGTGAGGCTTTCGTGGCATGTGCATAAATTGACTGAGTGTACGTACAGAGTACACAATATCCGACCGGGTTACTGCCAAATAAATTAATCGACCCACAAGCCGCCTGTACTTCGTTGGATCGTGTAGAATATCGCCATCTTCGGGTGCCAATTTTAAATTTTGCTTTATTGGAAAAAATTCTGGTTTAGCACCTGTCAAACCTACATCTTCCAAAATATCTAATGCATATTTCCTTTGCGACATAAAAATTCCCTATTTAGACCGAGAGAACTCTATGCCCAATAAATATTTTAAATCGCCCAAATCTTTAATATGGAACCTTTTTAGAAGACACTCTTTGAGTTTTTGAATCTCTTGAAGATCATTTTCTCTTAACAAGATATCATCGACGTAAATGAGAGCAACTGTAATGGAGGTACCTGTCGATTTGGTTAATAAAGAGTAATCTGCCTTAGACTGTGTGAAACCGGCGGCTTGAATGGCACATATGAAGGTAGAAAACCAATTTCTAGATGCCTGTTTGAGACCATAAAGTGATTTGTTACCAAATGCTCCCCCTGGCGGCAAAGGCCGGGTGGCGGAGTCATGTAGACTGTTTCATGCAAATCGTCATGTAAGAAAGCGTTTTGCATATCCAGTTGGTGTGTGAACTATTGACGAGAAGTGGCAACGGCAAGCAAGCATCGTAATGTGGTGAGCTTCGCTGTGGGAGAAAAAGTTTCCTGATAATCGATCCCCTCCACTTGAGTGTAGCCTTGGGCTACAAGGCGTGCTTTGTAGCGCTCGGTCGACCCATCGGATCGGTATTTGATCTTGTACACCCACCGACATCCAATGGGTTTATGACCTGGGGGTAAAGTAACCAAATCCCAAGTGTGATTTTTAGCCAGTGCTGCAAGTTCATTGTCCATTGTCTTTTGCCATTGAGGGTCAAGGATAGCTTGGTCATAGGAAAGGATTTACATTGATGTATTGTAATTATCTTTAGCCATTGTAATTATCTTTGCCTATTTTAGATTATTCCTTTTCCATGTAATTAGCTAGAATTATGCCATAGACAGTGTAGTTAGTTACTGTTGTATGTGTATAAATTAGACACTCACGTTAATGGAAGATTTCATTCTGGCCATTCTATTCTATCGTCATCATACATATGTCTTCCTTTTATCAATTTGACATGGTATCAGAGCACTCCTGGTGCTTTTGAAATTCATCACTCGTTCTTCCCCTTTACATAAATCATGTCCTCTGTCGACGAAGAATCTCCCGCCACCAAAAACACCTCCAAAAATAGTGTGGATCCATCACATCCATACTATATACACCACTCCGATCAACCTGGGCATTTGCTCGTTCCTACTAAATTAAACGACACAAATTACCAATCATGGAGCCAATCCATGGTTCATACCTTGACTGCCAAATCTAAAATTTGCTTTATCGATGGCACAATCGATCCACCCTCTCCGGATGGTGACAAAGCAGAGTTCAACCTTTGGAAACAATGCAACAACATGATCTTGTCATGGCTTACCCAGTCTGTCAAGGCCGACATTGCATAAGGCATTGTACATGCCAAAACGGCGTGAGAGGTCTAGGAAGTCCTACGCGACCAGTTTTCACAGAAAAATGCTCCAGCAATATTTCAAGTTCAAAAATCAATTGCTACTATATCTCAAGGATCAATGACTGTGGCAGCCTACTACACAAAGATCAAGGCGCTATGGGCAGAACTAGACACATATCGCACACATGTCGTATGCAACCAAGAAAAATTGCACAACGACCAGAAGGAAGAAGATAGGCTCATGTAGTTCCTTATGGGCCTAAATGAGACATTCAAATCCGTCAGATCGAACATTCTCATGATCAATCCACTCCCCAACGTCCGTCAAGCATATTCATTGATCATCCAGGAAGAGACATAGCGACAGGTAACGTTGGATACGTCTGAATCTTTTTCAATCGCTGCAGCTGTGCAGGGAAAGGCGAACCCCTCAAAAACATCCAAAGAAAAAGTTTGTGACCACTGTCATAGATTTGGGCATCTCATTAATGAATGTCGGACATTTGAATTTTACTGCAAATTCTGTGATAAGAGGGGTTATACGGAGGACAGATGTAGACTGAAAAATGGGGGTTCCCGTCCTGCGCAACAATCGCGTGGGGCAAGGCATAATAACACACCAGCAGCCAATCTGGTAGATACTTTGCTTGAAGTAGACGACAGCTCTGCCAATACATTACATGGTTTTTCCCCAGAATACCTCTAGCAATTGGCTCAAGCTCTCAATTTAGTCAACCAAAATCACCAATCCGGTAACAGTGATGTTTATGCTAACGTTGTAGGTTTGTTTACAACGCCTATTGCCTTTGTAAATTCAACCTTCATTAATTTCTAGATTTTAGATAGTGGCGTGACAGACCACATCATGCCACACCTTTCCCTCCTATCGCACACGAGCACACCCCAAACTTCAGTTATCAATTTGCCGAATAATGCCACAGCAAACATAACACACACGGGCACTGCAGTCTTTAATCATGATTTTCACCTTAAAAATGTATTATGTGTGCCTTTATTTAACCTCAGTTTAATGTCTGCCAGTAAACTTACCCTGACCTTAACTGTTCCATTACTTTCTTTCCGGATTCGTGTGTTTTGCAGGACTTGGCTACTGGGAGGACGATTGGATCGGGTAGGCAGCAAGGCGGTTTATATCACATGTTCTCACAAGTCACGCCTCCTTCCTCTCACCAAGTCTCTCACTCGTCCAACCTTTGGCATGCTCGACTCGGGCATCTTTCCATTCCTAGACTCAAATTACTTTCTCCTTTAATAAATGTCAACAATAATGATGGTTCAAATCATACTTGTACCATTTGCCCATTAGCAAAGCAAACAAGACTTCCTTTCCCTCATAGTTCTATTTCTACAAAATTTTCATTTGAACTTATTCACTGTGACATTTGGGGACCGCATAAAACTCCAACTCATTTAGGGGATCGTTTTTTCTTAACTATCGTTGATGATCGCACTCGCTGCACATGGTTGTTCCTTATGAAAAATAAATCTGAGACATAAGCCCTTTTGTTAAAATTCTTCACTTTCGTTCAAACACAGTTCCACACTGCCGTAAAAATCACGCGGGTTGACAACGGTAAAGAATTTTCATCCCTACAATCCCAACTTCAACATCTCGGAATAGAGTTGCAGCAAACTTGCGTCTACACTCCACAACAAAATAGATTCGTAGAGCGAAAACATCACCACATATTTAATGTGGCTCGATCATTAGCCTTTCAATCAAATATACCTTTGGTTTTTTGGGGGGAATGTGTACTCAAATCAGTATATCTCATAAATCGAACACCCTCACCATTGCTTTCCATTAATAATATACCTTTTGAAAAGTTATACAGTCATCCCCCTACTCTTCATCATCTGCGAGTATTCAGATGTCTGTGTTTTGCCACAGTTGTCCAGCCCAAACAAAAATTCGATCCACGCGCCACACTTTGCGTCTTCAACGGTTATCCATATGGGTAAAAGGGTTACAAACTCTTTGACTTAAAATCCAAGAAATTCCTGATTAGCCGAGACGTCGTCTTCCATGAAAGCATTTTCCCATTTCAAAATAACTCATCCGTTCCAGCTCCATTTGCAGGTTTGCCAACGGATTCTACACCTCTATTGCCCAATCTGTCCTAATAAGGATCGCTCGTGGGTAGGTGTTTGGGTTATGCATAATCCCCAAGTGTGACAAGTGGTTTGTTTAGTAAGGAGTCGATAAACTTTTTTTAAGTTGTTCGATCCAAATTTTTTGATCCATGTTAAAAAGTTATTTATTTGTTTAATTATGAGCTAGTTGGACTGATTAAAAGCTTCTTAAGTGTACTATTTAGTATTGGTTGTTTGCCTAATGATAGTATTGTTCTTCACTTTACTCTCTACTTTTGTTCTGTGTGTTTTCAAATTTGGCTTTTTTTGATCATACAATTATGTCGTAAGGTTTGAAAGAATATAATAAAAGGGTTAGTTAAACATTTAAATTTTTATTTAATTTTATAATATTAATTTACATGTAAAAATACCATAATATTAAATTTTTGAACATAAAAAGTCACATCAATTTAATATTTTTAGTATATAACTCTATATATCATATATGCATCACATTATAATTATAGATATTTTTAATTTATTAAATAATAAAATTCATACATATTATATGAAAAATATTAATATGATGTAGCTCGTTGCTTCATTCATATTAATAAAGAATTTAAGGTTGGATTATCATCATCATCATCATCATCATATTTTTTATTAAAGTTATAAACTTAATTTTTGTAAAATTAAATATCTAAAATCTAAAATTTTGTAAAAATATTTAAATAAATACTAAGAAATATAGTATCCATGCCCTTATAATTTTTTTAAAATCATGCCTTCATAAGTTATTTTACACATCAACCGCTAATACTAAATAACTAATTTTACCAAACATCTTTAGTAAACAGCTGATGTTATCCGCTGGTTAAATCAGCTGATATTATCCGCTGGTCAAATCAACTGATATAATTAGCTATCAGCTAACCGCTGATAGAATCAACTAACAACTAATGCGATCCATTATTTACTAAACAGGACCAGGCTAAATAAGCTTTTCCTTTCCCCGAAAGTCTAATGTTTCCTGGAGGATGGTCCAATTAGCATCTCCAATGTTTAAGATCTTGAGTTCATCTTTGATAGACTTTACATTAGAGAGGTTACTTTACTTTTTGTCATATTTAACTAACAATTGAATTTATTTAAATTTGATAATTTTAAGCTTTTTTACGACTGATTTTTAAGCTTATTATTAATATTTTAAGTGCAGACAAGAGGTTAAACGGTAAGACAAGAGATTTTGTTATTAAAACAATTAGTTAATTAATTAATCAGTCAATTTTATAAACTAATATAAACAAATTAATTTTTATTTAACAGTTTCTTTTTTAATTGAACTTTAAACTTTTTAATTTGTAAGGATAATATTTTTCATTTTTTTTCAAAATCTTCAATTTTATTCAATCTTTAATCAAATTTATAATAATCTAATGCCAGTTAAATTTTTTGTATCTGGTTTAATTTTTGGTCCGGTCTATCTTTAAAATGTTCACTCACTCCAAAAGTTTACCAACACAAAAAAATTTGTAGCAATATTTCAACTATTTGTTTGGGTAGACTTGAATACTGTGAAAAACAATCCATCGCATCTATGTTAAATTAAATTCAATGGGGACTGTTAGTTAGGTTAAGCCCAGCGGTATTGAAGTTGCGACACATTTCTTCATGAAGCCCAATAAACGACAATACGACACTATACTTGGTCGTTTCAACGCAAGCTATTGCCACTGCAAAATGCTCCGTTGCCTTTCAATTGGATCCGTCTCTATTTCTTCTGCTCTGCTCTGCAATCAGGATGGTACAAAGCTACCATCGAGGAATCGCGATTCACATACAAAACCTAGATATCAAATGCGCTTTTTAATGAATCCTTTTGCTTTAATACCCTAAATGCGAAGCAGTGAAGCAAAATCACGGCGATTCTCAAGCGCTCTACTGGGCAATACCTCTCTTAATGTTCAACAGTATGGAAAACATTGAATCATGAAAAGAATTATAAGACTGTAATTGGTATGATTGGATTAACATTATCATGAACAATAAGTTCATTAATTGATATATATAATAAGGCTTCAGGTTGGGGAATATATGAACTTGGATTGGAACCTATATACAGAGTTTACAAGACTACTAAACAATTCTGAAACTGGAAAACGGGGTTAGCTAGCTAAAATACCAGGTTCTGTTACTTTGGAACAGAGCTCGCGATTTTGAGCATGACACACATAATCCCTCCTCTGGATTTTGGGACTCCCACATTCTTGATGCTATGACTTAGCAATTCATTTGCTTGTCGTTTAACAGAGCAAGAAGGTCATAGTCATCAAGGGCCAAGTCTCCGATAAGTAGAAGAGCAGTGTTTCCTTCTTCGTCAATAGCTTGTGGATCAGCTCCTCTGGAATTGATTAGTAAAATGGTGAGTGATCTTCATAAACTTTTCGAAAGAAATACAATCAACAAGAAGGTAATTTAGATGCCCAGATGGAGAAAGATTTACACAATAGATCATATCAGCAAGAGAAAATTTTTAACAGAACAAAGAGAGAGCACCTCATAAGGAGCCATTTTGCCATTCCCGATCTTCTGCTGATAATACAATAGTGCAATGGAGTCCGACCTTTCGAATCACAGGCATTTATATTTGCACCATATTGGAGTAGTAGCTCTACCATGCCAATATCTGCAGTTAAGCAGGCAAGGTGAAGCAGAGAACATCCATCAAAATTTTCGTTTGTGGCTATATTTTCAATACTATTTGCTGACTTTGCACATTCCTCTGGGGGCTTATCGGTGAAAGAGTCACCTGGAAAACAACAAAGCTCAATATCCTGATTCTTTGTGTTCTTGATACAGCATTCAGAAAGAGTTAATCGGTGTACCTAAAGATGCTGACCCACGAGTGCCATTGACATCAGGAGCAGAGCAGATAATATGGCGGTAAACCGCTTTCATGTCATTAGAGTGGATGCTTTTTTGCAACTGTTGTGCCACAGAAGAGGGATGTAGATTGTCATTCGTTTTGCGGACAAAAATTTTCTCTGTGTACTGCATTGCAAGGGAAAATTTATGGTGCAAGCTTGAAACAGGTCTAAAATTTACGGAGAATCAAGGAATGATGAAACCACAGCAGCCCAACCGCGGCATGCCTGGCAAACGGATGTTGCTACACGATCCGCCCCATGCCTGTGCTCACGCAAGGCGGAAACGGTCATCGTGACGATTGAATTCCACTGGCGTGGGGTGAAAGAAGGAAAGGCAATGATTTGTGAAATACCTTGGCATGAATGAACTGTTCCTTGACTGTAATAGGATCACCATGATCAGGTTTTCTTATTCTGAATTGTCTCTGTCTATCTGACTTCGGAAAACTGCATCATTAAGACTTGAAACATATTAGCATTGGCCAATTAAACGAAACGTAATAGCATTAACGTGTTATGATTAACGTACCCTACAGCCATTTCATCAGAAGAAGACAAGCTGGATTGCAGCATTTCTTCCCAAATTGAGTTGATATAAATATTTCCCAGTGATTGAAACAAATTTAGAACAGATGGCTCCCAAACTTTGACATCAAGCGTCAGTGATCTTACCTGAAATGGAAGGAACAGATGTTTATTTTCAGGCCTTTGTTAAGAAACAATGAAGTGAACGTGTTCCTAATATGTGGAAACCCAAGTAGTTTTAACCACCAAAAAAATGAAATTACCTTTGAGATATGTACACCAAGATTACGATGAACACCAGAACATTCAATGCAAATCAGAACACCAAGGTTCAAAGATGCCCAGTCTGGTCCTGGTGCTCCACAATCAGCACATTTGTCATTTCCAGGTACTCTTCTCAGTAAATCAATCGGCTTTTCGTTTTTCACTAAATGTTCTTGTTGTTGCAAATTTATGGATGAATGAGTTCCCGTGGCAAGAGTTTTGGTTGTGAACTCTTCTGTCTCCTTCTGATCCATGTCAATACAATCTACTATTGAGCTACTCTCACTGAGAGAGCTAGAATCACCACTTTCCATGGCACTGGCAGAAAGAAGCTGAAAAATGATTCTGAATTATCCTAACCAATTTATTGGAAGTATCTAAAATACTAAGAAATGAAGACCTTGGAGAATTACTTTTTCAGGATTCTGAAAACTAAATAACGAAGCAATGACTCCATTTATCTTCTCAATCCAGTCCATTTGGTCCACTGCGTTCTCTGCCTGTGTTTCAAGCAAATACAGATAAGCACTGTTGAAACGCCATTCCACTAAGATCATACTCTTGTTCTAAACTGTATCAGAAATCAACATTACTGTCATAAAAGCACCTGCAAAGTGTAGACTTTCACTGGCGAAATTATTCTAAAGCAGAACCTTAGATCCGTCTGATCTGCATCAACCTTAATTGTAGATGTTAATAGGTTTACAGTATGCCGTGCAACAGATTTTTCATCATGCACACCACCATGGTAATGAGAAGATAGCAATCGACTAAGCAACCCGGGACCATTTTCAGTGCAAACAGTCCTTTGCAGCGAAGATTGACTACCTCCAGCCTGAAACGAGGCTGTCAAGGTTAAGCGATCTGTAGGAAAAAACAAAGAAAGAAAGCATAAGCTATCTCCAGCTGGTGGCTTACACATGTCCAATTGAATGGTTTTCTATAGTAGTACAACATCCCTCGACTGTCAAGAACAAAGAACCTTCTTTTCCAATCAGCTCTCAGATTTGATGAACGTTTGGAGAGATATCCTTGTCTGATGGTTTGAACCTGCACAATTGTGTTCGTTTGCATAAGATGATTGCTATACGCAGACATAAACCCATAAAAGATTTAAGCACATAGAGCTATACCTTCCCGGTTGTAGCAGATTGCATAACTTCCTCTATCACTTTTTGTGAGCTCCTAGGGAAAGGACGGGTACTATCAGCGCGAGGAGAATAATTGCTGCCAACCTGTAAAGACTGCTTACTTGCCCGGTCAATCTGCCTCGTGTACTCTTGCATCCTTTCGTTAAGAGATTCTTGCTCATAGTTAGAGCATTCTCTAGATTGCTGGGCATAAGCCAGGACCTGTAATCAGAGAAGTTAAAAGCTTTAATGTTCCCCTTCAGAGGTCCACAAGGATCAATCTCCTCATCAGAGTACAGTAGGAAGGTGGCGTTGAAGTTTAAGGAGGGAAAATGACCTGGTTAATGAAAGGCTCCATCTGATGTAATAGTTCATAACCCTGAAAAGATCATGAATTTGGGTTCAGGACTAAGTACCATCAAGCATCAAACAAGTTATCATCACACGATCATAGGGAATACCTGCTTGAAGAATCGAAGATGAGCATCCATTGTCCCACTGACAGCTTCTAAGAACTCATATCTCTTCTTGGCCTCAACAGCAGAAAGCGCACTAACCTGGATATAGAAATCACTCCCCACATGTACTTCGAGTAATGAACTGAAAATTTATGTGAACTGCTTAACTTTATCTGAATGACTTACCAAATTGAAGCGTGCTTGTTCAAAGGTGGATCTTGCACTGTGCAGTTCCTGGAATATCTCTAAAGAAATCAAAATCCACTTGAATGGGTAACTATATCATTGGAGAGTTTGTTGAAGTTAGAAGTAGGGTGCTATGGGAAATACCTCTTCTATGGCGGCAGCTATATCTATCCTCGTGCTTTTTCTCAAGGACAGAAACTTATCTCGTGCCTGCAGTACAACTTGACATTGGCATTAAGTGCCATGACCAAACATTCACTAGAAACAACTCTAAGATCTTTAAACAACATTCCACGAGATGCTCATTCGTAACAACAAACTCCAAAACTAATAACTAGTAGCTGCAGCTTTGCTTGGTAACGGCAGATCGTCTTACCTTCACCAGAATGAGGAAACTACATGGTCAAAGATGACTTGTGCATGTAACTATTAATTTTCTGTTTTGTAGTTTATACACAACCCAGTTAAATAGATCTTCTTCTTAATCAACAAATGATGCAGTGAGCAACAGTAAATGTAATACCCACCTGATCATGAGCCAAGGAAGCTTTATCAAAACGCTTTCGTGCTTCCTACAATAATTTGAGATCACTCAGAGCTAAGAGTCAGGACTTCTTAAAAACACAATGTAAACAAGAGCAGAGCAAATGTCTAAAGGGAGAAAGTTCACATGAAGCACTTGGACTCTGTCAAAATCTTTAAGAACTTTCTCTATGGTTTCATATTCATAGTTTTCATTATAGTCACTTAAAGAATGACACAGCAGTTTATGTTAGATAAGTGATTGCATCGCCATTTCAGCTAATCTATATACCTAGTTCTTAAAGGCATTCTACCTGATAAATTCGCAATTGGTTCAGAGATTCTATACCTTAATGTCTTGAAGCTCAACATTGACAATGTGCTGCAACCTATCATTTAGCATGTGCTCTACCTGAGAAACTCAATTAATGAAGTTAATGGCGGACTCCATGCTTTGTGCAGCATTCAGATTTACTCGATGATACAAATTCGGTACCTGTGACCGAAGAACCTCCTTGTATGTTCCGATTTCTCTCAGAGCAATTGTAAATTTGTGCATAACAGGACCTTAGAAAAAAGAATCAGAACATTATCGTAGTATTTCAATATCTTTGCTTCATTATTAACAGAAAACTCATGCAATAAGCAAAAATCAGAGAATCGGCCTCAACTGAAACAGGTATTCCTGATTATCGTTAACTAGATCAAACAAACAACGTCCGAACGTAGTACTCAATCAACCCCAGCAGAACGTACGAACACAAAAGTTTTCATTGAGCAAACGCATACCTCCTAATGCAACACAAATAGGGTCATTATGCCCTCCTCCGAAATTCTCAAGAGCAGAGGCAAAAGCAATATCGCCATCGTACCCCACACCAAGCCCTTCTCTGCAAATTAATGTAAAAGAACATAGAACATAGTAAATATCCATAAATTCCTTAAGAACAACAAATGTTAAGAGTCGATGTGACAAGACTCACGTGTACTTTCGACATCCTTTGTAGAACTTCATGCATCTTCCTCGCAATAACTCAGCATTTTCTTCCAAACATTGCATCTGGTTCACCACCAACTCATCATGAACACGTTATCCACATTCATGCATATATACATATACGTGCATGGATACATATGTTAACTTCAAAAGGAGAAGCAAGCATGCACCTGCTGCCGAAACATCGGCGAGTCGTCGAGTTTCGAGAAATGCATTTTCAATTCTCCTCTTTCAAACGGTTTTCGTTTCTGGTTTTCGTCTTGTTCTTTCTTCTTTCTTCTTTATGTTATATTTCTAAATAGTCATCAGAAGAGAAAATGAGAATGTTTTGTCTGCGACTTTTCATGGATGAATATAGACCCCAAACCCACTTTTAGTTTGGTTTGGTTTGGTTAGAACGTAAGTATGTTGTGAACCTGTGTGATTAAGCTACTGCCACTTACATTCATGTTTACTAGGTCAAATATTCATGCCGGTTTTGCAAATAAATGTTTAAAAGACCGGGCTTAGCTTAAAAATAAAAAATAAAAAATTAAAATATGATTTAAAGAATTTTTTTAACAGAAAATATAAAGTTTACTAAAAATAAAATACTAAATTATTTTTAATTTATAAGAATTTATTAATTTACAAAAATTGACAATTAATTAATAAACTAATTAATTTTTAACAACAAGAATTATTAAATAAATTGAATCAGAAAGTTAAAAACATAAATAAGAAATTGGATAGTTTAAATTTTTATAATTAAATCGATGAATTAGTTGAGTTTTTTAATTATTCATGAAAATTATTTAATTTCCATAGTTTGTATTTTTGGTTTTCACCTTTCAATCAATATTTTCTCTTTGGAATTTAAAAAAATCTTTAAATAACAATTGTCATTAATATGATAAATAATAAAAATCTTATTTATTTATTTATTTAATAATAATTACTGAATAGTGATCATGTTTTTGAATTTTGCAGAATAGTGTTATACATTCTACAATTAAAACTATCAAACTAAACTATGCTGTCACATTAAGTTGTTACTTTATCGCCTTCTGCATGGCATACACCTGACCCCTCTTTGTCACAAAGATCCAGCCTTTTATGCTCCAGTTCTTAGGTTTTATAGGAAAAAGAAAAGATAATGGAGAAGAGGCTCGTCGTCTTTCCACTAACATTATGGGTTCTTCGTTTCTCATACTTTCTCTAACTTAAAAGCCATGGATGGTATTAGTGCAGGACAATATTGTACCAGGACCTGCGAAATATTAGAGGAAAAATTGAGAGATAGAAAGAGAAAACCACTGTGTTCTCAATTCATGAAATCATATGTGCAGTGTCTAGTTCTTTTGTAATAAAAGGCCTAACAAACTAACAACCAGGAAAAGACTATACTACCCTTACTAATTGCACAATATCGGAATGACAAACAATTATTTACAAAGTAGTATGTGCAATTTGTTACATCCTCCCCCTCTAAGTTGGAGCTTGGTGAACATCAAGCAAGCCCAACTTGGAGGGTAGAAAAGAAAATGAAACAGCAGGTAGTGGTTTAGTAAACATATCTGCAAGCTGCTGTTTGGAGGCAAGATGTTGAGGAAGGATGAGGCCAGCCTTGAATTGATCACGTACCAAATGGCAGTCGATCTCCAAATGCTTGGTGCACTCATGAAAGACTGGATTTGCAGTTATATGGATTGCTGCTTTGTTGTCGCACTATAAGAGAATGAGCTTCGACACTGGAATCTGCAAATCATGAAGAAGATAGGTGATCCAAAGCAGTTCACAAACGGTTGAGGCCATACTCCGATACTCGGCTTCTGCTCAAGATCTAGAAACTGTGGACTGATTCTTTGTTTTCCAAGAAAGCAAACAAGAGCCAAGAAAAATGCAAAAGCCTGTCAGGGATATTCTAGAATTGGAACATGTGGCCAAGTCGGTATCACAGAATGCTTGAAGACGGAAATGAGAACTGGCAGAATAAAAAAGATCAGTGGATGGACAACCTTTAAGGTATTTAACTAGATGAATTGCTGCTTCCCAATGCTGCAAACATGGAGTCTGTATATATTGGCGAAGTTGCTGCACTCCATAGGTAAGATCTGGTCTTGTGAAACCTACGTATAACAATCTACCAACAATCCTTCGGTATTGATCAAGATTAGGTAGCAGAGAACCTTGATTTTCATGAAGTTTAATACCTGGAGGTAGAGAAGTGCTGGTTTGTTTGCAGCTGAAAGACCCATATTGCTGATGACGTCCAAGATGTATTTCTGTTGGTTGATGGAAGTGCCTTTGGCAGACCTGACAATTTCCAAACCCAAGAAGTATTTGGCATGTCCAAGGTCCTTGATGGTGAATTTGTCATGCAAAAACGTCTTAACGGCAATGATATCATCTTCAGACGATCCGGTTATTAAAACATTATCCACATAGATCGAAAAGGCTAGAAAAGAACCTCTAATGGACTTAATAACAAGGCAATGATCATGTTGTGATGGTAGGAAACCAAATTGATTCAACTGAAATGTCAACTCATGATTCCATTGCCTGGAAGCCTGTTTAAGGCCATACAAAGATTTTTTTAGTTTGCAAACCTGCCCTTTTTCAGCTTTTAAATAACCATTCGGTGGTACCATGTTGACTTCTTCATTTAAAGTACCATGCAAAAAAGCATTATTAATATCAATATGATGCAGAGGCCAGGAGTATGAAGATGCAATGGCTAATAATAATCTGACAGTAACAATCTTTGCAACAGGAGAAAAAATGTATGTATAATCTATGCCCTCAATCTGGTTATATCCTTTTACTATGAGTCTGACCTTAAATCTATTAATACTACCATCTGGATTCATTTTCAATTTATAGACCCACTTAGAGCCAATGGCTTTCTTACCTTCGGGTAGCTGGGTCAGCTCCCAAGTATGGTTAGTTTTAAAAGCATCTAACTTTTGCTGCATTGCTTTGACCCAATCTGCATTGTCCTTAGCCTGAGTATAGGACTGAGGTTCATGAACATTAGACAAATTAGCTAAAAAAGATATGAATGTGGAGGTGAAATGTGTGGGTGTAATAGAGGTAGAGGGGTTAGAGCTGAAAGATGTAGGACCAAAAGACATAAGAGGATCTGTTACTGCTGAATCTTCTGTAGCACAGTAAGCTTGACATACAAAGTCATCTAACCAGGCAGGTTTATGTTTTGCCCTATTGCTTCTCCTAAGAGAATCTCCAAAGTCAACTTTGTTTTCAGGGGGAACCACGGAAGGGTTATCATTATACGCAGAAATTTGTTTAGGTATGGAGGAGGACTGGAAAAGAGAGATAGGTGTAGTATAATGGGTATCAAGGTCGATTGGAATGGAGGGTAAGGGTATAGAAGGCATGGAAGGAGACGTATACTTGTATGAAAAATGAAACTTATGAAAAACAACGTCCCTAGATACCAAAGTTTGGTGAGTTTCAAGGTTAAACAATTTGAAAGCTTTCTAGCCTGAATTGTAGTCAATAAAGACACATTTGGAGGCTCTTTGGTCAAATTTGTCTTTGTGAGGTGAAGTGTTAGTTGCAAAGCACAAACAACCAAATCTTTTAAGATGAGTATAATTGGGTGGCTGACCAAATAAGATTTCATAAGGTGATTTCCAATGGAGGAGTGCAGAGGGTAATCTATTGATTAAGTAGGTAGCGGTTAAAATGGATTCTCCCCAAAACTGTCTAGGTAGAGAAGCCTGAAACATGATTGCTCTTGCAACTTGTAAAAGATGCTTATATTTCCTTTCTACGACCCCGTTTTGTTGGTGTGTATAGACACAAGACTTTTGATGCACAATTCCTAACTCATTAAGAAGTTGTTGGCAATCCTTACCTAGAAATTCATCTCCATTATCAGTCCTAATTGCCTTTACCTTTGTTTCAAATTGGGTAGTTATCATTTTGAAGAAAATTGTTAGGATATAGACTGCCTGAGATTTATGACTCATTAAGTAGGTCCAAGTAGCCCTACTGAAGTCATCAACTATTGTAAAAAAAAAAAAGTGCACCAAATAAGGATTTTTGTCTACAAGGATCCCATATGTCTATGTGAATCAACTGAAATGTTTCATTTGTATGGATCTTGCTTGGAAAAAAGAATAATCTCTGTTGTTTAGCCATAGGACAGATATCACAAACTTGATCTAAACTTTTCTCTTTATTTTCAACACACTCAACATGTTTCAATACATCAACAGATGGGTGGCTTAACCTTAAATGCCAAATTGAATTCAATGAAACTGAATTAACAACCTCAGAAACAGGCTTTCAATACATGAAGTATACTTCTGGATTGTTTCCTTATAAAAGGAACTCCTATCTAATATGTATAATTTCCCAACTACTCTCCCTACAGCCAGTATCCTGTTAGTCTTCAGGTCTTGTATAGTACAGTGGGAAGCAAAGAATTTGGAAACAATTAAAGCAGTGCTGGCTAATTTGTTAACAGAAATCAGGTTGTATTTAAAAGTTGGAACATGCAAAGCTTGGGTTAGAATAAGGTCAGGATGTAATGAAACATTTCCTATATGATGAGCTGATTTTAATGATCCATCCAGGAGATAAATAGGAGTAAATTTATCAACAATAAATGGGTTTTTCAACATACTGTGATCCACACACATATGATTAGTAGCCCCTGTGTCTAATATCCAAGAACTGGTTATAATGAGTCTAGGCAAGTCAAAGCTTTAAATAAGGTCATACCTACAAAGTCATTCAGGTGGGCAAAGTTTACCATGATTGGGTTTGTTGGAACTTTCCCTTTCATCAACTTCAGTAGCTTTTGCTTGATTGTTTCAGCCAGGTAGGGATTCTTGCTATCTTCCTCTGTTTCTTGTTTCATATCAACAGAAATTGCATTAGCAGCAAAGGATTTTCCTATGGTTTTCCCCTTTCGTTCATGCAGTTCTTTATACCAGTCAGGAACCTGATACACTACCACCATTGCGCACCTATTCTAGAAGAAAGAAGCAACGTGATTCCACCCCATCTGCCACTTTGGACGTGTTCAATTTCCTTCAGTTAAATGACAAGAATCATGCAGAGTGGGAGGAAGTAAAGGGCCAAGTGGACGGAGGAGTTTGTTAAAAAACTGCACGTACTGGGCAGTTCCTTGGTTTCAGCTTTCTATTGCAAATAATGTGGATGTTTCATTATAAATATTCCCTTAGGTCTAGTTTAAATTTATGCTTATGATTATTTGTAATTCTTGTTGGGAGAATTGTCCTCTCCATACGAACACAAATATTGGAGAATTATTGTTCAAGATCCTTGCACTAGTTTTGCCAATAATACCGCTCTTTTCTTAATTGTTTTCTTTCTTGTTTCTTTGTCGGCTCATATCATTTTGGTATCAGAGACAGGTTACCATTACCATCATAGTGCAAACACGATCTACTGTCCCCCCAAATGATCCAGATACCACTCTTGATTCCGATCCCATCGCTCAACAATTATCCGCCATCGCTTTTAAATTAAATACCATAGATGCTCTCGCTGCTGAGGTGGCTGTACTCAAAATGCAGTCAAACAATTCCCACCATGCAGAATCAAGTCACAAGGACCGAGATAGAGGGAAAGAAAAATTTGACGAAGATGAAGATGTGGATAACCCATGGTGGCTTAAAAATCCTTCACACCGACATCACACCAAGATGGAATTTCCTAAGTACGAAGGAGGGGATCCACGAGGTTGGATTTTAAAAGCCGAAAAATATTTCCGTTATTACAAAACTCCTGACGAATTGAAGGTGGACATTGCGGCTATGTATTTAGAGGGAGATGCTTTGGACTTATTTGCGTGGATCAGCAGTGAGCGCACTCTGTTGTACTGGGAGGAATTAGTGAAGGCACTACAAGAGAATTATGGACCTGCAGAGTTCCAGAATCCAAATGAGCATCTCTGCAATGTTAGACAGGTGGGCAGCGTTTAAGAGTATCGCCAGGAATTTGCGAAATGTGCTGCTCGTGTAAAGAACTGGCCTGAGCACTGCTTATTGGGAGTTTTTATGAACGGATTAAAAGAGGAATTGAAGACAGATGTTAGAATTCACAAGCCTAGAAGCGTTTATAAGGCAATGAGCTTGGCTCTGGAATACGAAATCAAAACCCAACCAAATTGTGTGCCTAAGGCACCTAATTGGACATCTCAAGGGTGGACCAATACCAACTCTAGCTAGGTACACCGAGACCATCGCTCCTTATCATCCAATTATCCAGCATCTCGTGCAACTCAGTCCTCATCCATAACATCGACTCAAACCATCACTCCTCCATCAGCAACCAGACCTTGGGACGCTGAACGACAGGCTCGTCGTGACAAAGGACTTTGTTTTCGTTGCAATGAAAAATTCTCTCCGGGTCATCGCTGTAAGCTGTCAACGTTTGCACTGATGGAGCTTGAAGACGACGCTGCGGCTGGAGATGAGGAGAACGATGAATCAGAATCCGATGCCACTGGTGAAGGTTTGGACGAGATTTCCTTCCATGCTATCTTGGGAAAAACTTCAGGCACCACCATGAAAATTCAGGGGATCATTCATGGGAGGAAGGTACTGATTTTAATAGATAGCGGGTTAACTCATAATTTCATTTCTAAGAAGGTGGTGGACGAACTAAATTTATTTGTTCAAATTATCCCATCTTTTGGTGTGCAAATCGGCAATGGAGATGTGATTAGCTGCAGCAGAATTTGTCGTGACGTGGAGGTCCAATTACCTGGATTAAGCATCAAACAGGATTATTATCCCTTTGCCATCGGAGGGGCAGACCTTGTTCTGGGTATCAAATGGTTGGCTTCTCTAAATACTGTGCAAGCAAATTGGAATGAGATGTTCTTGATTTTTAATTTGAACGAGAAGATGTATAAAATGAAGGGAGTTCTTTACCAATCAACAACTGAAGCCACTTTCCAATTCCTTTCCAAAGAACCCGAGAACCCAGGTAAAATATCTTCACCCCCTACAGTTGTTCAACGTCTCGTTTATCAATTTGACTATATTTTTATGGAACCCACTTCACTGCCACCATTCCGAAATCATACACATTCGATCCCATTACTCCCAATTCTAAACCTCCGAACCTGCGACCTTATCGATACCCATATTCCCAAAAGTCTGAAATTGAAAAACAAGTGGCTGACTTATTACGATTAGGCTTTATAAAACCCAGCTCCAGCCCTTTTGCTAGTCCTGTCTTGTTGGTTAAAAAGAAGGATCACTCTTGGCGGACGTGTGTTGACTATCGTAGCTTGAACCAGATCACAATCCCTGACAAATATCCCATTCCGAATGTTGATGAACTTTTAGATGAATTATATGGAGCCACCATGTTTACCAAAATTGATTTGCGTTCTGGTTATCACCAGATCAGAGTAAATCCACCTGATGTCTATAAGACTGCCTTTAGGACACATTCGGGTCATTACGAATTTATTGTTATGCCCTTTGGACTTACAAATGCCCCCTCAACCTTCCAGTTAGCCATGAATGATCTCTTTCGACCCTACCTGAGGAAGTTCATTCTTGTGTTCTTTGATGACATTCTTATTTACAGTTCTAATGTTGAACAACATTTCAATCATCTAAAGACTACCTTTCAGCTTCTTCACGATCATCAGTTTTATGCTAAGGCCTCTAAGTGCTTGTTTAGCCAACCTCAGATTGTCTTTCTGGGACATGTGATATCATCTAAGGGAGTGGGTGTTGATAAAGACAAAATTCAAGCTGTTACGAATTGGCCCATACTAGCTAATGTCAAAGAGCTACGAGAGTTTTTGGGATTAACGGGCTACTACCACAGATTTGTGAAAAATTATGGGATGATTGCTAGACCATTAACTGATCTCACCAAGAAAAGTGGCTTCAAGTGGTCACTGGAGGTAAAAGTAGCATTTCAGAAACTTAAACAAGCCCTTATCACTGTTCCTTTATTGCAATTGCCTAATTTTAGTCAATCCTTTACTGTGGAATGTGATGCTTCTTCAGAAGGTGTACGCGCAATCCTGCTTCAAGGGGGCCATCCAATTGCATATTTTAGTAAAGGACTTTCTTTCTCTAATCATTTGAAATCTGCTTACGATCGGGAATTACTTACACTTATTTTAGCATTACAAAAATGGAAACACTATTTGATGGGCAGACATTTTTTTGTAACCTCTGATCATTGCAGTCTTAAATATCTCCTGGATCAGAGACTCACAACTAATGAATAGCAACGCCTCCTGTTGAAATTGCTACCATTTGATTTTTCCATTATTTATAAGAAGGGTGTTGAAAATAAGGGCGCTGATGCTTTATCTAGGCGACCTCACCATGCTAAATTGTTATCTTTGGTTATTCCTATTTCCTTGGATTTTTTGGAATTACAGGATGCTTTACAGAATGATCCCTACACAAAGAACATCATGACTGTTTTATTACAAGATGCTGATGCATATCCAGATTTCCAAGTTGTAGACCAGAAGCTTTATTACAAACACCGTTTGGTAATCCCTGATCTATCTTCTCTAGGGCATAAACTACTTTCTGAATCACATGACACCCCCACCGCTGGACATGGAGGTTATTTAAAGACACTAAAACGGCTATCTTCTAATTTCTTTTGGTCGCGCATGAAACATGATGTAAAGTTGTGGGTTCAAAATTGTTTGGTTTGTCAACAGTCCAAATACCAAACATTGGCTCCAGCGGGTCTTTTGCAACCATTACCCTTTCCAAACAAAATATGGGAGGATATTTCACTTGACTTCATCACAGGACTTCCCAAATCCGGTGGCTTTGACACTATACTCGTGGTAGTGGATCGTCTTAGTAAATACTCACATTTTATTCCTTTATCACACCCCTTTACTGCAAAAACTGTTGCCACTATTTTTTGTAGGGAGATTGTACACCTTCATGGCATTCCAAAATCCATCGTTTCAGATAGAGATGTTCTCTTTTTAAGTGCTTTTTGGTAGGAATTATTCAAACTTAGTCAAACACGACTATGTATGAGTACAGCTTATCATCCTCAATCCGATAGACAAACGGAGGTGGTGAATAGATGTTTGGAGACTTACCTACGGTGTTTTTCCCATGAACAACCACACTCATGGCACAAATTCCTTCCCTGGGCTAAATACTCTTTCAACACTGGTTTTCATTCTTCCACAGGGACCACACCTTTCCAAATTATCTATGGTCGGGATCCACCTATAATTCAGCCCTATGTTAAAGGAGAAACTCACATAGCTGACCTTGAAGAACAACTAATCACTCGTGATGAGATGCTTAAATTGTTGAAAGCAAATTTACTTAAGGCTCAATCACGAATGAAGACTCAAGCAGATTCAAAAAGAAGAGATCTACAATTTAATGTTGGTGATTCAATTTTCTTGCGAATTCAACCCTATCGACAACGCTCTCTTGCTAAACGTAGGTATGAAAAGTCATCTCCTCGATTTTTTGGCCCATACAAAGTGGTGCGTCGTGTTGGTCCAGTAGCTTATAAGCTGGCTCTCCCAGATTCTGCCAAAGTTCCTCCCATCTTTCACATTTCTCTTCTGGGTCCTGCTTATGGGCAGTAACCGGCTACCCTACCACCTTCTCTTCCCATTAATTTAGATTGGGAACTCATTTTGACACCTGCTAAAATCATTAGTCATCGCTAGGTTAATGATGGTGGCATATACTCACTAGAGCTATTAGTACAATAGAATGAATGACCTATTGAAGAAGCCAGTTGGGAAAATTATGACTTGTTAGCTGAACAATTTCCATCTTTTTGCTTTGAGGACAAGGAGTTTTTCCAAGGGGGGAGCAATGATACACTACCACCGTTGCGCACCTATTCTAAAAGAAAGAAGCAACGTGATTCCACCACATCTGCCACTTTGGACATGTTCAATTTCCTTCAGTTAAATGACAAGAATCATGCAGAGTGGGAGGAAGTCAAGGGCCAAATGGAGGGAGGAGTTTGTTAAAAAACTGTACGTACTGGGCAGTTCCTTGGTTTCAGCTTTCTATTGCAAATAATATGGATGTTTCATTATAAATATTCCCTTAGGTCTAGTTTAAATTTATGCTTATGATTATTTGTAATTCTTGTTGGGAGAATTGTCCTCTCCATACAAACACAAATATTGGAGAATTATTGTTCAAGATCCTTGCACTAGTTCTGCCAATAATACCACTCTTTTCTTAATTGTTTTCCTTCCTGTTTCTCTATCGGCTCATATCATTTTAAATTGATAACGACTTTAGAAAAATCAACCCCCAAAAGCTAGCTTATGAAGGTGAAGAGCCCAAAGTTCTTATAAATCTCACACTAACTTTGTATTTTATCAATATGGGATCTAAGTCTCATACCTTGCAGTTGGATCAAACCGTATCATTGGTCCCTCCATAAGGACCAATGCCCTCGTTGGTCAAGGCCATGTTGATCACGGCTGACACTTTCAGGTCACCACTCCATAGGCCACCACTCTGAGATCCTTGTTGGTCACAGCCACGTTGGTCACGGCTGGCACTCCTAGGCCACCACTCTAAGACCGGCTCTGATACCAATTGATAAGGACTTTAGGAGAACCAACCCCAAAAGCTAGCTTATGAAGGTGAAGAGCCCAAAGTTCTTATAAATCCCACACTAACTTTGTATTTTATCAATATGGGATCCAAGCCTCATACCTTGCAATTGGATCAAACAGTATCAAAACCCCATGTAATTTAAAACGTGTGTCCTTTTGATGCCCATTTTTCTTGTAGTAGTTACAAAATAGTTCATTCTTATCTATAGTCCCTCCCTTTTGCTTCTGTTTGCCCTGATTATTAGTGTTTTCAATTTGTTTTCTATTCAGCTGAGTTTTAACCATCATTGCATTGTCTTCTACCGATTCAAAAATTCCAAAAATCACTTCCCTTTGTTTTTCTACCCGTAAGACCATGGAGTAGGCCTTATTAACGCTAGGTAAAGGATCCATGCTTAAAATCTGGTTTCTCACGTTGTCATAACCCTCATTCAAACCCATCAGGAATTGCATAAGTTGATTAAGGGAAACTATATTAGCTGAATGTAACACCCCATTACCCTAGGGTACGCACCGGGACGCCCGTAGATCATTCCGATACATATCCTAAAATAAGGGAGCGCTACGTGCGATCACTACAGAACTCCACATGGCATCATATCAATTTAAATAATTAAAACTGTAATTGTAAATCAC
>JAOQMS010000006.1:36870940-36881671 GCA_027563885.1 Erythroxylum longipes
TGTCAATGCAATATTAAACACTCCTAACCTGTGCTAAATTACCAAATTACCCTTCCCATAAGTGAGGGGATGTTACACTGAACCTTTCCCAGCATCATAAATACATTGTTCTATCTCCCCACATGTACAACGTGGGATAGGCATAAGACAAACAAGTCCATCCCAGAGTTTTTTTTAGCTTAGTGAAATACTTAGCTACGGATAAATTCCCTTGAGAAATGGAACTGATCTCTCTCTGTAATTGATAAACCAATGGTTCGTTAGATTCCCCGAATCTCTCCTCTAACTCTACCCACAACTCTCTAGCCAAGTTTGGGTAAATAAAAGTTTCAGCAATTTCTTTAGAAATACTGTTTAAAATCCACAATCTCACCATGCAATCCACCCTATTCCACTAAACAAACTCTATTAAATCGAGATTGGGTTTTGGGTAACTCCCATCTACAAACCCTAATTTCATTTTCTCTCCTAGAGCGATTCTAACATACCTGGGTGATCAGACCCTTGCAACTGAAGAAGATACTCATTTCCATGTACCTAACTTCCTTAGAGAGTTTCAGACCCCCCTTCGTTTATGGTGTGCTCCATTCAAAAACCCAAAACTATCTGCTACTAGATCTATTCGGAAGCAAGCTTGATCAAGAACCTTTGTTACTCTGATACCATGTACCAGGACCTGCGAAATCTTAGAGGAAAAATTGAGAGATGAAAGAGAAAACCACTGTATTCCCAATTCATGAAATTATATGTACAGTGTCCACTTCTTTTAGCCCTGGTTTGGATTGAAGGAAAGCAAGAGAAAAGAAAGGAAGAGAATTGAACTTCTCTTGGTTTCCACCGTTTGGACAAAAATAAGCAAAGGAAAAATGAGAGAATGGAGAGGAAACTGAGAGAAATTTGGGCCAAATATGTTTCCCTTCAAATTGGTGGGAAAGGAGGAGAAATTCAAGACAAGAGAATCCCAATATATGTAAATTACCATAGTATCCTTATTTAATTCAACAAAAAGGACACACACTCAGTCACAATTGTTCCCACGCAAAACACAATCCTCCCACCTTTCTTCCTATTTTCTTCTGCACAAATAGAAATTTCAAATCCTTGAAGCTTCATCGTGGAGTTCTATTATCAAATCTGATAATACTTTATCTGTGTATGCTGAAGTTTTTATAGCAAAAGATAAACAAGTTCTATAATCGAGGGCATAAAGGTCTAAAAAATTTCTTTTATCTAATATAAGTTTCAATTCCCTCCTTTGATTATTTAGGAAAACAAACAGAGGAAAGGAAGTCTCATTTCTCTTCCATTCATTTCTTCTCATTTCTCCTCAATATTTCCTTTCCTTTCCCTTGTGCAATTAAGGATCCAAACAAAGGCTTATAATAAAAGGCCTAATGGAAAGACTATACTACCCTTACTAACTGAACAATAACCGAATTACAAACAATTATATACAAAGCAGTATGTACGACTTGCTACAAATATTAGAGTGAGTTTCAAGATTGCTGGTTCTTTCTGGGTGTTGGAGTTGACAGAACTAACAAAGTTCAATATTTCACAACGTTCCGAGACTTAAAAGCCAAAGTGTTTCAAATCGGGGCAGTACACATTTCCAGAACAAGGAATTTCGACAAATATGCACGAGGTAAAACAATGGCTTTATTCAGGGAATGAAGCCATTGTTATTCGGTACTCATGTGCTTGCCTGTGCTTGCATCGTTGTCCGGGATGACTACTCAGTTGTAAAAGCTTGAATCTTTATGGTTAAAGACGAAAAGCTTCAACTTTATTTGTTCGTTGGAAAAGTATGTAAGCACATAAGCTGTAAAACTACAGTCTCCACTTTTGGAGGGAGCTAATGTCATTATACTAAAGCAACTTGTGCACCAGAAGCAAAATCAGTCTTCATCGATCTCATTTAGAACCAAAGTCTATGAGGAAGGTGCGAATTTCCATCGGAGAAAGCTGAACAACAAGCGTTTCTGGGTTCACAGGGCCTCCTCTTACTACCTTTAGCTCTTCTTCAGAAGCGCCTTCTACTTTCCAAACCAGTCTCTTCTTCTCCATTTCTGCTCTTCCTTGGTTGGCGGACAAACTAGTCTCTGTTATCTTGTTTATCTGATAATTCATTTAAGCTTGAAATATTATCAGACTTTTGGAGCATCAGTAAGCCTTAAAGATGTCATCTTTATGCGACCATTTTGTCTTACCTTCTTCGAAGGAAAGACCCTTTTTAGCTCTACTCTTGCCATAGTCGACAGATTCTTGTCTTCCCAAATCTTGTATTTGATGCGCCAAAAGAGAGAAATACTTAGAAATTGAAATGGGGACAAAAAACAGAACGTGAAGTGTAGAAAACAGAAGAGAACTGCTTGGTGCAACCTCGTATAAGTGGGCCAACCGAAGTAGAACTTTTCCATCCTCCAGTTCCTGTAATTTTAATGATGAGTGAGATATTGAACCCTAAGTGGGATTGTCCTGTACAATTTCTTAAGATATGCCTTCAACATGCTAATAATGAGCAAAGATCAATTGAGTCTCAGTTGTAGTTTCGATGCCGAGAATGATTTGTCAACTATTAGCACAGTTAATTACTTGGAGATTTTCTACAATGGAAGAGGAGGTTACAAACCTGAAGAGTCACAATTGCCACATTGTCAGGTAAAACATAAGAAGGATCCATCCCAGAAAAGGTTGTAACATGAGACTTCGTCCAACTATCTGCATCCTGAAATATAAAATAGACCATGAGACCACTTGAATACCGTTTAGCCTTATTGCCAACAGAAATGTCTCAGTGCCTGCAGTTTCACCTGCTCTGCGAAGGCTAGGAGGAATGGAGAATATATCTCTTGGCCATATGATCGACGCCACTTAGCTCCTTCGCCGACAGGATCTATTCTGAGGTAATAGCTCCCCACAATCTGTAAACACAATTAAAATTGATTTGAACTCAATGCTTAAAAGTGAAGTCTGAGGTGAACTGAGTCCTTGCTTACTGTCAATCCTGTGCACCCATTGTGGACACAAACTGTTTCATTCAACGCCCCTACTACACCTCTTGAATCATCTTCGACTAACCTCCTGTGTGAAAGGAGAAGACTGGTTAACATATCAAAGGTATGACAGACAATGCTTGCTAATTTACTTCAGGATTAGATTTTAGGAAGAAGAACCTGTGGACCATGATTTCTAATTGTCCATCAACAATACTTGATCCTCCTACAGCTCGATCAACCAGGATCGATACCTCTGAAATGTTGTCCTTCATGTACATTCCAAGATTAATCTGGATTGAAGAGAATACCATAAGATGGCTGAAACAATTATCAGTTACTCATGTATGTGTAACCGAAACTTTGAATTGTAAGTTTAGAAGGTGATGTCACTACCCTACTGTATGATATTCTAAATTCTAGTACAATTAACTATTTAGCTCTTATCATTCTTTTTCATATGTTGCATCTCAATGCATTTTTTGCATAATCACTGAATATCCAAGCAGCCTGGAAGAAAAAGAAGTTTGTTAATCTTTATTATGCTCCACCAAGTTATTCACCCTGAAACTTCTAAAGTATCCTGCAGTTTTCTACATAGGGAAAAATGATCTTGCAGTAACTGATTATGTAAGCGCAATCAGAAAGTTAGATTGTTACCGGGTAATAATTTCCTGCAACAGGTTGGTTTACTTTGAGGTCCCAGTCTTTTCTGTAGTCTCGAATCTGCATAATAATACTTCTGTGACACAGATGCAAGGAACACCAATCCTTTTAGAACATTTGGCAGACCAAATAAGGAACATACCCTTTCAAGGAAATCACGTCCATTGGAATCTGTATAGAATACTTTGTTGTTTTTCATAGTTGTCACGAGTTTAGTTATGACCTCTTTGCCAATTCCATCATCAATCGGTATTGGTCCGACCTGATGTTGAGAAAATTGTTAAGTGAGAATTGTTCCTCCCATACAATTGAATCTTCAAAGAAACATCTGAAGGCAGAACATAAATTTACATAAGCAAAATTTTATTAGACTTACAGTGAACTCAAACTCAGCATGTTCTTTTCTCTTGTATAATCTGGTCACCTGTGCAAGGATGGATCTGTCAAAGATAGTACCAGCAAGATACTTTCAAGATGCATTATACTATATTTGTGAACTGGAAGAAATAATTGTATCTGTTGTAAACAGTTTCTCTCAGTGGACTACAAATTGAAAGAGCAACCTTCCCCTGGTAAATTCAGTTGGCCCTCTAGGTTGATGGTATCATTGTAAGTAAGCAATCTTCCTGAGATTGTACACAACATTTTTACTGGAATACATTTCTGTTTCTGGACTTGGAGAAACTAACTGGTTGCTGATGACTGTAGAATGAGATAAAATACCTGATGAATCCACGAATTTATTCTTTGATGTACTTCATGAAACAAAGGTCCCCGCAAAATCATGAAGTCAACCTGAAATATAGACTCCATATTTACTCATTAACAGCAAACACTAGTGAGCTAAGCTCTTCAGAAGGCCTTTCCTACCTGTCCTTCAGATTTGATGGGATAGGTACCATTCGGCCGGAAGATGTACGCTCCAGAGGCCTTCACAAAGTTAAGTTCCACAGAATTTAAACAAGCTTCTCAATGCATGATGGCACAACAATAAACTAGAGTTGATAGTGAAGTGAACAAAATGTCAACTCAAGGAGAGTGCTGTTATACCTTTGAGTCCTTGTCGCCTTCATACCCAGCATAATAGCCATATGTTTGTTCCAAAGATGCTTTTACCTTTAATTTAGGACTGAAATGACTTAGGTGCAAATTCTTTTCCGAATCGAAAGCAATACCTTATTACTTGACAGCTAGAGTAAATCTCCATGAATAATAAACATATTGGGATGAAGAATTGGAAAGCAACATACCGAGCTTCTGTTATTTATGTACTCAGTAAGCTTCCCTTCTTTCCTGGAATAAATTAGTTTCAGATTTCCAGGCCCTATTTCGATTCTATCAGTTTGTGCAGATTCTATAGTAGGCATTTGCATGACAGAAGTAGTATCTGGCCATAAAGAGAACAAGTATAATAAAATTTCCATGTTAAAGCTATAATTAAACTTTCTTCTCTATGAGAACTATTTCATGTATAACGACAACCATGCTTACCACCATGTTTAGCAGCTAAGGTATCAATTGAGATAAAGTAAGTGTTGAAACCCAAAGGAGGTACGGTTGCTGAAAATGCAAGCCAGTATTTGGGAGTCACATTGGGAGAGATACCCAAATAGGCTTCGGAATAGTAGTTTCTAATGCTTATGGAGGCATTCAATAGAGGTAAGATCTGCGACTCAATTTCTCTTCCTTTTGAATCTTTAACCATGACATTTTCGTTCAGAACCTACAACAAGTTAGGAAGGTGTAAAGGTACACATAAGCTATACACACTGTGCAAGTAAAGCTATCGTCTTTTACCAGAATTTCTTGGCTACTATATACTTTGTGAAACCTTATGATGTCCAGTCCTGAGAACTATACAAGTATTGTATAATCTACTTGTATGTGCTTTTTATTCGTTAAAAGCGAGCATCCAACAGGAAATCAGATGTTCAAGTAGCAAAAAGGCCGGCTAAATTAGAGTAATAAGGATAACTGACAGGAATTCTTATGATGTCATATCTTTTCCATCCCAAAGAATTATAGACGACTACCACCTGTAGAACAGATAGCATGGGATGATTATATAGATTTTAGTAAAACAAAACAACTGTTCTTGGAATGATTACAAAACTTAGACGTCCTTACCAAGTTTTTTCCTTTCAATAGATTAACCTCTGATGCTGGACAGTAACTTATATTCAGAAGGGGGCACTGAAACAGTTTAAAGGTCACAACAATTACAGTAGATCCAACGTGTAATATTAATCAAGAACCAGATATAGGCTTTCAAATCTTGAATTAGAAACAGTCTATGAACTTGCTTTTTCGTCCCTTAGACTGGTAAAAATTCTTCTAACTCTGCCTTGAGTGGTTCAATGTTATTGTTAAAAAAAAAAAACTATGCAGTGAGGGCTGATACAAAGTAAAACAAGTCAGCATTTGGTATGATTGTGTTTACCTGTTGAAATTTGTTGACTTGATTCATGCAACCAGTTTTTGATTTCATATTTACCATGCAAGAAAGAGATGTTCCAACCACTTCTTCAGCCTGAAAGAAACATTTTTAGATTTGGAGCAATTCAAATTTAGCAAAGACTCAGGAAAAGTGAAAACAAACCTCTGTGTGGCCTATTGACAACCTTTTCGCATAATCATTAGCAACATGTTGCTTCTCTGTTCCAGAAACTCCATCATGATGTTGAGCAATTGCTAAAGCATCAGCTAAAGATTCTGTATTAGGTCCTAATTTACTTCTTCCTTTAAAAAATTCTAATTGCCTTGCTGCCTGTAAGAGAATTTGCATTCGAATGAGAATAATCTATTTCAAGTATTTCACCAGGCAAATCAAATTGTTCTTACCAAATAATAGCCACTCAATTTTCTAACATAACCTTTAAGGGCTGGTCTACTCGTAAAATATCCTGTCCAATAAGCATTTTCCATGTCTGCATATCTGATAAATATGAACCATATTGGACAGGTTAAAATTGAGAGGAGAAGCTACATACAAGTAAAACTAAATCGGTATTGTAACTAACGGAAAGTAGTCATCTGTTTTGAGAGGCCAGGATTCGTTTGTAGCATGTTTAGCATCAGTGTACATTGAGGGGGTTGAGTATAGAGCATTGACACGCCCGTCCTGCAAACGTTTGAATCCAGTACTTAATTGGCATCAGGATTCAGAGAAATTAATATGATCTGAAGATCCCATGAAGTATGAGAAAACTATCATAAGAAGATTGAACCTGTATCAGAAAGGCAGATGAATAGATACCAACAAGTCGGGATCAGCAGAAAAGATGATTCAATCATCAGAAGATGATAAAATCTTCTTTCTTTATTATACGAACATATGATTTTGTATTATTCTGTTTGGAAGTAAAATGATTCTACTAAACGCAAGTAGTTAGCTATTTGTGGCCTCAATAAGCTTCATGAGCTGTCTTGACGAGGACAAACCTGATTTACATACTTGATAAGTTTGTCCATTTGTTTAAACCATGTCTCAGCATATTGATACTGGAAATCGTCCCCCATCGTCCACATGATGTGATTTGTTCGAGTTAAGTTAGCCTAGAAAAGAGAAGACAGGGACTAGCTTTTTACATCCATCAAACAGAAGTTAATCAGTTGGATGCACAAATCTGACAAGATCACTACTCCTGATAAGATCATTTCTCCTCTCGTTCCAGGTCTAAGAATGGCATTTTGAGGTTGAAACTGAGGAAGAGTCTTCAGAGAACAGAAATGAAAACTACGTTCTTACTTGTTTTACTGCAGCAGATACAAACTCGTTGACACGCTGGGGGACATTGTAGTCAAAGAAATTGTTATCATCCTTCACATGAAAAGCACAATCATACATTGGAGACAAATGAACTTAAAGTGAATTGTCAAGGATGCTTCACTAACGACACGAGGAAAAGGGAAAGGAGGTTCTTGACGTATGATTTACCTGAACAATAGGGGAATCAAAATCTGCATTAACTTCATAGTAGAAGTCTCCTGGAGGTCCATAACCATCAGGTAATGCATCGGCAAATATCTACACAAATGAAACAATAAGAAATCAGGCCACTTACATTGCATTATAAACAACCAGGAAATGTTTAGAGAGGCTCACCTGAGATGATGATCCAAAAGTTTTAGAGCCCCTCCAGACAACCTCAAGACTCTTCTTATTTGCTCGTTTAGCATGGTCTTGATAGTCAATCCGTCCGAAAAAGACAGAGTCAAACCCAACCTGAAGCCAGAAATTGTGTCAAAAGATAGGCTTGACAAGAAGCTGCTTGTGCTTTTCCTGTTTGTGCAAACAAATGTCCAAGGATCATGTACGTACTGATGAACGATACAGCCAATTTGTCAGTTAACAGTTTGAGGAGAGAAGTTTATCGGGTTTAGATACCTCTGCACCTAACAAGTAGGCTTGTACTGCTGAATGTCCAAAAGTATCAATTTGCCAACCAGTTCTAGGAGTTACATTGAACTCTTCTTTGATGAATCTATGTCCCAGAGTTGTCTGATCAATCATGTCTATATAATGTGTTGCGGCCTCGTCATGCATGCACAGACCCCCATTTCTGCAGAAGAAAATTTATAAAGAAAAAAGCAGTTTACATCACAATTTGATTCCAGGATACACCAAATCCAATCTTATGCATACAAAAACAAAGAACGAGAAAAAGTATATATGTTGTTGGATTTTACGGTACATTAGCTCAAGTCGACCGGATCTGACAAGCTTCCTAACTATGTTTCGAACTCTTTTGTTCTGTTCTTTCCACCAGCGCTGGAAAAAAGCCTGAAACATCTTTTTTCTTAATTTCATTGGCAATGATATCATTAAGAAGAACAAATATAAAATTTTGGTCAAGAAATGAAACATCGGGTTCAATAGAACTAATAAAAACCTGTTCAACATATACAAACTTGCGGTTCTTATCAGCCAACAGGGCAGGAACCAGAGAATCCAGTATATTTTGCACACATGCTCCCTGCAGAAGACACCAGCCAATGAAACACAAAACTCAAACAAAATGAACAAACTTCCTTTAGAATCAGCCACTTAAAGACAGACAATTTGACGAGTAAAAGTTAATACATTGATGGAGGATCAAAAGAAACAGAAGTAAATCAAACCTGGATGGAATTGTTGGCGCCAACGTAGTACTGATCAACAGTCTTCAACCAACCGACATCATCATGCGTGTGAGGCACCAAGTGAACATTAATCTTCCCTGGAACAATTCTTGAAGTTGTGTTGTAAGCGATGTACTTAGATTCAACGTGAAAAAAGTGCAACCCTTTGACCAAAAACAGCAGCAACAGTGGCCAACATTGCTGGAATTCCATGTGAAGTGAGGTATAGCTATGTTTTCGATATCAGTTTCTGGGACGCCCTTGAAGACTAGCCAAGTTTAAATATTGACGAACTGATGTAAAAGGAAAGACAAGAAGAGAGACAACTGGTTTTGTTGTATTCTTGTTTGATGACAAGATACGGAATTTTGTAATGTCAATCATAATCGACTTCTGGGGTCCGCCGGAAAAACTCTTCGAGAGGTTTTGCTTTTAGACTTTGGACGTTGGCGCTTAGTTTCGATACTGTGTGTGCTTAGTTTGTCAAATTCTGTGTGTTTTATTTAATATGCATTTAAAAATTAATAATTATCACATAATTAAAAAATATCTATAATCTATACAAAGATGACATTTAAAATTATATTTTTTATACATATTGCAATTAAAGTTAACAGTAATTTAATGGGTTAATTACCAAAAAACTTAAACTTTGCTCAAATTTTCAATTCTAACCTTAAACTTTAAAAAGTTGCAATAAAATGTTCAAAATTCTAACCCAAACTTCAAAAAGTGGCAATAAAATATTCAAACTTTCAAATTTTTTAAATTCTAACCCAACATTAGTGTCTCCGTTAAGTTTGCTGACTTAAATCAGATTACGTAGCTCCAACGACTTCACGTTTTGATTTCAATTTTTCCCTTCATTTTCAATTTATTCTCTCGACGCCTTCACCCTTCAATTTTTAGATTACGCAACTTTGACGCCCTCATTCTAAGGACATCGAGAGAACGAATTGAAAACGAAAAGCTTGCTGGTGCAATATACTACAATGCGAGAGTAGTTTGGGGCATCAGAAGAACAAACAGAAAACAAAGGGCTAAGGGCTGAGGGAGAACAAACAAATAACTAAAGGCTACGGTTGTGTAAACTGATTTAGGGATTCTATTTTTAATAATGGAGTTGTTTCATTAATCTTCATTTGTTTTGTTAATTTTGGATAATGTGTATTAATAGTTAGGGTTTGTAACGTCAGGTTAGTATTGAAAAAAATTGAAAATTTGGGCATTTTAAGAACACGAGAAAAAAAATAGGCAAACGCCAACCTTTATTACTTCCCTCAAAGTATACAAAGAAATGCTCTCTCAATCCTTAATTATCTCCCAGTTATCTGTTCAGAGTGTTTCTCTCACACTCCCTTCTCTGAGAAGAGCAAGACTCAAATGAGCTATTTATAGACACCTCTAGATAACTAAGTTAGAATCCTAATAGAACTTTACTAGTTAAGATTACAATCTTAGTATATCTTATCCTTATCAGATTACATCATACTAACCAATAGATGGCATCTCCATCCAATTAGGACTCTATCTAATAGGATTAAGCTACATCATAATAACAAGATAAAAGATTACACTATTTAATAACGATTATCCATATCTATGAAGATCTCCTCCATTTTTAGATGATCCTTCCATATGATCTTTATATCTTGGAGCTAATGTTCATCCAATGTGATCTTATCCGCCACATCATCCAATACCTCCTCATCTCTATCCGTTGATGATAAGTTGTTATGAACTAAGGAAGTAATTATCCATAAATAAGCTTAGTGTTGGTGATAACCGAATTCAGTTGCAGGTAGTTACAAGGATTGCTTACTTAGCTATCATTTAGACTGTCAGCTCTAGAATATTTGATTGATTAGGTGGCCAATGATTGGCTATAAAATCATATATCATTGTATGAGAATAATCAATCAAATCATATAATTCAAATTCCTATCTC
>JAOQMS010000006.1:36903199-36913621 GCA_027563885.1 Erythroxylum longipes
ATAGAATTTAATGAAATTTTTATTAATGAAAATAGAAAATATATAAACAATTATTCTTTAATTATTTGTATGTATTTTTATATAAATATAATAAAATAAATTATTTTTAAATATAAATCACATAGAATAAAATAAATTAATTTTATAATATAATATAATATAATATATTAAATAGTTAATAATAATATTTTTATATAATTAATAATAAATTATATATAATTAATAATAAAATAATAAACCTCCTGCAATAATCATTTTAATATAAGGGGTATAATAGTCACTTATTATACATTACATTACAATATATTCCATTTCATCCATCTTCCAAACAACATTTCAGTACATTACATTATGAACCCTTCCATCCCTTCCAAACAACGTTTTACTGTATTACATTTCATTCCATTCCGTTACATTCTATTCCATTCCATTAATTAACATCCAATCAAACAGACCCTAAGGAAATGACAAGAAAGGCAATTTCTAGATGATTAAAATTTTTCATGTTTAATAGATTCAAAACATTCCTTGTTTCTTTTTAAAAAGAATATGAAAGGAATTACAAACTAATCCGTAATTTTATAAATAATATAAGTGATTTATAGATGGAAATTTTCATGAGGTTTAAAGGTTAGTTGGTTAGCAAATTTTGCACATATGACAAGGACTTTAGCTAGGCATGGCAATGAGGGCCTGACCCGTTTTTGGCCCGAGTTTGGAAGGCCACGGGTCGACCCGATAAAACGACGTTGTTTTGTCCAAAATGACACATTTTTTTAATTAAAAGACGGGTCGGGCTATTTGCATCCTTAACTTAGCAAGCCACTTTCAACATGCCAATGAAAGTAAACTTTTAAAGAGGGTTAGCATATATCCAATAGTTGGTATTGTTCATATATGTCATTCTTTCGTGAATTTGAAGAAGGTAAGGAATTTCATATTTGTACTTTATACATAAATGATATTTAAATTAATATTATATAAAACTTGTTTATTTTAAAGGATGATATAGACCTGACCTCAGTCATTTTGTTATGATTGTTAGGTTATAAAACTAACGAGGGAGATAATTTCTGGATTATTAAAAATTCTTATAAAAGGACTTGTGCAGATGAATGGTTAGGAAAAATATTAAGACAATCAAGTTTACCATATTCAAAACATTCTTTATTTTTTTAACTTCAAGAAATAAAATGAAAAGAATTGCAAAATAATATGTAATTTTATAAATAATATAAGTGATGTGTAGATGAAAATTTTTAAGAAGTGTGAAGATTACTTGTTCATAAATTTTGGCACATTTGATAAGAAATCGAGTAAATCACTTCGACATGTCAATGAACGTGCATTTTTTAAGAGGATTAGCGTATGTCTAGTAGTTGATGTTATTTACATATTTCAAACCTTCACGAATTTGGAGAAGGTAAGGAATTTTATATTTGTAATTCATATATAAATGATATTTAAATTATTATTATATAAGACATGTTTATTTTATGGGATGATATATATCGGATCTAGTTTGGATGAAGTTAAAATAGATTTCTATGCTATTATGATTATAAGCAATGGAAATGACAAGAGTGATAATTTTTAGTTTATTGAAAATTCTTATGGAAAGACTTTCTCAGACGAAGGATTAAGAAAAGTAATGAGACAATCAAGTTTACTATATATTTCAAACATTCCTTATTCCTCTTTTTTTGAAAAATATTACAAAATAATCCATAATTTAATTAATAATATAAGTGGTTGAGAGATAGAAATTTTGATGATGATTTGCGTATGTCCAATAGTTGGTATTATTCACACATGTCATTACTTCGTAAATTTAAAGAAGACAAAGAGTTTCATATTTATACTTTATACATAAATAATGTTTAAATAAATATTATATAAAACATATTTATTTTAAATGATGATATATATTAGACCTACTTCTATTAAAGTTAAATAGAGTTGAATTATGGAAACATCAAGAAAGTCAATTATGAATTATTAAAAGTTTTAATGGAAAGATTTGAGTTGAGAAAAGATTAGTAAAAATAATGAAACAATTAAGTTTACCAAATTCAAACTCCTTATTTCTTTTTTAAAATATGCAAATAATTATAAAATGAAAATTCCTGAAGGATGTAGTTTCGCACAAATTATGAATGACCGCAATTGCTATAAATTTTCTGACAAAAACGAAAACAAAAACAATCAACACATGAAATTTGTTGACGCATTTCGGCACACTTTGCCTACATCTGCGGGGCCCTCACTCAGTTTAATTCCTTCAATTGTGATACTACAATAGCTTTACTCAAAGTATTACAGAGCCGACTCACCCAACTTTTGACATTATCCCTCGTCCTCACAACCCGTGAAAGTAAATCATTCCTAATAACACGACCTACTGGTGCTAATCTCAATAGAATATTTTTCTAAACAATGTTTAATGATAACGATATGAAATAAATAACTCAAGTGATTAAAAAAACAACATAAACAAATACATTTGAGATAAAGAAAACAACTTCCCTAATAATTCTAGCTTCTTAATGAAAGATCGGAAAGTTGTATATCAATAAATCTACTGTAATCTTTGAATATTTTCACTGTAACATCACACCCACGGCAACAGAAAAATCAACAATGAACATAAACTTTTCTTCATCAAAACTTTGCAAATAACGAAGCTACAAAATCTACGACACTTGCTGGAATTTTTCGCACACAACCACCACCATCAACAGCCACCTGAAACGTACCTATTCAACTCAACAAACATCACACTATCGACTAAAGACTTATGGAATTTTCTCACACCACAACTCATAATCAGAAGCCACAAAATTAACACTCCATGACAATAAGACAGCCACCAAAAATTCACACGTACATCAGAAAACCCAGCAGCAAAAATCTAACACATTCAACCTTCCAGACAAAACACTATTGTCGTGGAAAGATGAAGATTACACAGCTGTCAAAATCAAAACCATTAACAACACAGTGCAATCCTCAATTATTATTCTGTCATAGAGGAAAAAACACATCTGCAAAAAAAAAAAACATCCATCAACCTAGAAAAATAGCCCACAACAGATACGTAATCCTTTTCCCAAAAAACAGCAACACACACAGTAATATCTTCACTCAATTAGCTACAGGTATCATCAATACTATCCATAAAATCCCAGCTACCAAATGCCACACAACCTATCGTTTTTCCACACCAAAAATGACACACTGCAGCACCAAAACTTGCTTGAAAACTTATCAACAATAGCAGCTGTGAAATCTCCAGCAATATCCTTCCTTAGATAGCTATAATCTCTAAAATAGGTTATCCATTAAATCCCATATTGATTAGGATTTTGAACTTTATCAAACTTATCTTAAAAGAGTCTCACATAAATTCACTAAGCCCAATTATCAAATAATATCCAAAATTAAATAATAAGATATCAACATATATTTTAGCACAAAATAATCCATAATTTTATAAATAATGTAAGTGATTTACATATGTAAATTTTTTTGAAATGTGGAGATTAGTTGGTTCATAGAAATTGGTGCATATGATAAGAACTTAGGCAAGCCACTTCCAATGAAGACACACTTTTAAGAAAGGTTAGCATATGTTTAGTAGGTGGTATTATTCACATATGTCAATCATTCATAAATTAGAAGAAGGTAACAAATTTTATAGTTGTATTTCATACACAAATAATATTTAAATTAATATTATAAAAATGTTTATTTTAAGAAATAATATATTGGTACCCGTAAAGTTATTATAACTGTGAGATGTTAAAATGATAAGAGAGACAAGTTCTGGATTATTCAAAATTCTGATGGAAATACTTGAAGAGACAAATGACTAAGAAAATTAATGCAACAATCAAGGTTACCATATTCAAAACACATGTTCACTTTTGTAGTTTTAAGAAGGTGAGAGATGGCGATAGGAAGGCACAATATAAAGAGAGAAGAGTTTATTCCGATCGTGGAATGTGACAATATTGGTATAATCAAAATGCTGAATAGACATAATAATGCTTCATCACCAAATAGGCTTATTCGTAACATTGATGAATATCTTAAGGGTAACTGGAATGTTAGCCCTCTCCATAGACACAGAAAAAGTTAACATGGCCGCAGATCATTTGGCCAAGTTAGCCACTATTGACAAACGAGACCTACAACAGTTCGAGGATTGTCTAGACTCGATGCAACAGATTGTAGCTGATCATTTGGTGGGTAAAGCTCGACAGGCGTACTAGTATTACTAGGAAGATGACTTAATTTTTGTTTCTTTTAAGGTTTGCGCTCTCTCTCTCTATATATATATATCTATATCTATATATATAGATATATATCTATATCTATATCTATATGTATATATAGATTTAGAGAGAGAGAGAGAATTGAGAGGCCATTCATTTAATTTCCAGCAGCTCTAGCAATAACACGAGGAGACATCCCATCAGTAGAAAATACTATAATTGAATTTTATGACTCCCATATAGTTTTATCTCTCTTCATTCAATCATATGTGTTCTCTTCGTGCTCCCTTTCTATTTTGATGAAGAGTGATTTGAGAGAGAATCGACACAAACTTTCATTTTAGATTTTTAAATATAATTTAAATTCACCATATTAATTTTTAGGTATAATTTATGGTGTAATGTATGGGTCCTCAATAAGATTATTAACTTTTGAATACATGATTGTCATTTTGTTGGATCTGGTCTAACTAAAGCTCAAATGACCATAAGCAATAAGATATTATTTGTGATTTTTAAATTAAATTAAATAATTTAAAATAAAAGTAAAGAATTTTGAAACTTGACCAGTACTTAATCGAACTTTGACCCACCTGAAATTTTTTTAACCTATTTTCTACAGAGTTTTCCTTTTTTGTTATTGAATTGCTAATCTTTAAATAATATTATACCATTAAGAAATGAAAATTTCTGAAGGGGTGTAGTTTTACAAAAATTCTAGTTCAGTCGCAGTTGTTTCTAATACAAGCAAAAATAGAAAAATTAAACGCAAAATAACAAATCAACACATGAAATTTGTTAATACAATTCAGCATACTTTACCTACATCTGCGGGGCCCTCACCCAGCTTAATACTTTCACTAACGATAATAGTTTTATACAAGGCCTTACTGAGCCAACACTACTCAACCCCCCTCGTTCTCACAACCCGTGAAAGAATTTCACACCCAATAATACGACTAATACGTGTTAACGTCAACAGGAGATTTCTCTCAACAACTTTTAACAAAAAAGACAATAATGAAATAGCTTGTCAAGGATGACTGCACCGAAAAGAAGAAAAAAGCAAATAAGAGAAAAAGTCAAAAGCTCCTTGTCTACTGCCTTGATTTATGCCACTTTATCTGGTAGACTTTTTTGGCTTTATTTGAGCAAGGAATAGCCTATAAAGAAGGCTTCCCATTTTTCCTTCCAAATACAGAGGCAATCCATGAGAGCAAAGTGAAGAAAGAAAACAGAAAGTGTTTTTTTTAAGAGAATTTTTGTGAGGAAAAATTCTTGGGGATAATTGGGTATGAGTTGTAAGTGTTGTAAACACTTTGTAAGTTTTCTCCTTAGTAAAAGATCTGCAGCAGCTCCGGAGACGTAGGTATAATTGGCTGAACTCCTTTATCAATTTTGTTTATTATTATTCTGCCTTTATTTCACATTCTCATAAATCTGGTTTTAGGGAAATTGCATAATTTTCCCAACAACTGGTATCAAAGCTTTTTGGTAGTAAATTTTGTCATTTTCTCTGCAAGGTCACTATTTATGTGAATAGTAAATTTTGTGAATAGTAAAATTTTGTCGACGGTTTCAGTTTGTCGACAAAGGTATTCTAGTATACATTGGTTCACAAGAATAATCAGAAACAATCCAGAGGAAGCCAGATTCGAGTGGGAGCGATGACTGCAGATGAAGAAAAGGTGAAAATTGAGAAGTTCGATCGTGCGGACTTTAGCTTTTGAAAGATGCAGATTGAAGATTATTGTACCAAAAAAGTTGTATCAACCTTTATCAGGAAAGAAGCCAGAGGGCATGAAGGATGAAGATTGGAATCTTCTCAATAGACAAGCCCTCGGAGTTATTCGATTGACATTATCCCGTAATGTTGCTTTCAACATAGCAAAGGAAAAGACCATGGCGGGTCTTATGGCGGCTCTCTCCAATATGTATGAGAAGCCATCAATCTCAAACAAAGTTCACTTAATGAGGCAGTTATTCAATTTGCGGATGGCAGAAGGGGTATCAATGGCCCAACATTTGAATGAACTCAACACAATCACAACCCAGTTGAATTCTGTGGAAATTGAATTCGATGATGAAGTTCGGGCTTGGATTCTCTTATCATCTCTACCAGACAGTTAGAATGTTACCATTACAACAGTCAGCAGCTCGTCGGGAAACATTAAATTGAAATTTGATGATGTTCGGGATCTAGTATTGAGTAAAGAAATTCGGCGGAGAGAATCGGGTGAAGCATCAAACTCTTTGGCTTTACACATAGAGTCTAGAGGGAAAACTTCATAAAGAAATTCAAATCATAGCAGATCGAAATCTAAAAGGGGTAAATCTAGATCAGAAAGGAAATATTTTAACTGCTATAATTGCGACAAGAAGGGTCACTTTAAGAGGGATTGTCCAGCATCGAAGAAAGATATCAACGCACAGGAATTTGCCAATATGACCAAGGAAGCAGGTGATGCTATGATTCTAAGTGTCAACAATCCGATTAAATCATAGATTCTGGATTCAGGGGCATCTTTCCACGCCAATCCATTCCAAGAAATCATGGAAAACTATGTTAGTGGTGATTTCGGGAGGGTTCATCTAGCTAATGATGAAACTTTGAAGATCATGGCAAAAGGAGACATCCGATTAAAGTTGCCAAACCAGACTACCTGGAAGCTGCAAGAAGTAAGACACATTCCTGGCCTCAAAAGAAACTTGATTCCGGTAGGACAGCTTGATGGAGAAGGATATTGTACAACCTTTTCAGACTGTGAATGGAAGATTACTAAAGGAGTACTCGTCATTGCTCGTGGAAAGAAGACTGGTACTCTCTATGTAACCTCAAACTTAGAAAATATCATTGCAGCAGCATATGCTGATGGAAAATCAAACTTATGGAACCAAAGGCTTGGCCATATGAGTGAAAAAGGGATGAAGACATTTTTGTCAAAGGAGAAGCTGCTGGATCTGGAAAGAGTAGATGTCAACCTATGTGAGGATTGCATCTTTAGGAAACAGAAGAAGGTCAGTTTTGCAAAGATTGGCAAGACACTCAAGGCAGAAAAGTTAGAGTTGGTTCATACCGATGTATGGAGACCATCTCCAGTTCCATCTCTTGCAGTCTCATTGTATTATGTCACCTTCATCAATGATTCTACAAGAAAGGTGTGGTTTTATTTTTTGAAGAAGAAATCAGAAGTATTTGATACCTTAAGAAAATGGAAGGCCATAGTAGAAAATGAAACTGGTTTGAAAGTCAAGCAATTGAGGTCTGATAATGGAGGAGAGTACAGAGATAGTAGATTCAAAGAATTTGTTCAAATATTGGGATCAAGATGGAGAAAACAGTTCCCATGAAACCGCAACAAAATGGCTTAGCAGAGCATATGAACAGAACTCTGAATGAATGTGCCAGAAGTATGAGGATACATGTCGGCTTACCAAAGATATTATGGGTTGAAACTATTAACACTGCAGCCTATCTGGTCAATCGTGGACCCTCAGTTCTCTTGAATGGTGGAATACCAGAGAAATTTTGGAGCGAAAAAGAGATAAACCTTTCGCACTTAAGAGTGTTTGGTTGTATTTCTTACGTACACATAGATTCTACTGAAAGAAAAACTTAATGCTAAGTCTAGCAAATGTGCCTTTGTTGGATGTGGTGGTGATGAGTTTGGTTACCGATTTTGGGATTATAAAAATCAAAAGATCATTAGAAGCCGAGATGTCATATTCAATGGGAATGTGATATACAAAGACAGGTTAACGGCAGAATCAAGCAGCTCCAATATAGATGCTGAAACGAAGAAATTTGCTGAGTTCGAGGAGATTTCTGGAAATGATGTTCAGAACAGTCCTAAAGTAGTTCAAGAAGAACCAGGCACGCTAGAACTGAAATGCTCCTCTAGAATTCCTAAACCAACCCAGCGTCATTCGCCTACTTTGCACTACTTGTTGCTGACTGACAGTGGAGAACCAGAGTGTTATGATGAAGCTATGCAAGTGGAGAATTCAGTCAAGTGGGAGTCTGCCATGAAAGAAGAGATGGACTCACCCATGTCAAATCAGACGTGGGAATTAGTTGAACTACCACCGGGCAAGAAAACACTTCATAACAAGTGGGTTTTTAGGATCAAAGAAGAGCACGATGGAAGCAAAAGCTACAAAGCGAGGCTTTCAACAAAAAGAAGGTGTTGACTAAAATGAAATTTTCTCTCCAGTCATGAAGCTGATTACAATCAGACTGGTGTTGAAAATTGTAGCTGCAGAGAATTTACATCTTGAGCAGTTAGAAGTAAAGATAGCTTTCCTTCATGGTGACTTGTAGGAAGAGATTTATATGAAACAGCCAGAAGGTTTCATAAAGACAGGCAAGAAAAACCTGGTATGCAAGCTGAAAAGGAGCTTGTATGTTTAAAACAAGCTCCTAGGCAGTGGTACAAGAAGTTTGAAAGCTTTATGGGCAATAGTGGTTTCACAAGATGCCAAGCAAATCATTGTTGCTACATCAAGAAGTTCAACAGTAGCTTATTATTTTATTATTATACGTTGATGACATGCTCGTTGCAGGTTTGGATATGCAAGAGATTAAAAATTTGAAGCGGAAATTGTCAAAGCAGTTTGCAATGAAAGATCTGGGTGCTGTAAAACAGTTTTTTGGAATGAGGATCAAGAGAGACATGAAGTCGGGGACTTTGGTGTTGTCACAGGCTGAGTAAATCAAAAAGATACTCTCCAGGTTCAACATGCAAGATGCTAAACCAGTGAGTACACCTTTAGTTGTTCATTTCAGACTCTCCAAAGAACAGTCACCAAAGGCGGAGGAAGAAGGTGCACATGTGGCGAAGGTGTCGTACGCCTCACTAATTGGAAGTCTAATGTATGCCATGGTTTGTACTAGACCAGATATTGCTCAAGCAGTGGGAGTTGTTAGTAGGTACATGAATAATCTAGGCAAGGTATACTGGGAAGCAGTCAAATGGATCCTCAGATATCTATGGGGTACAACAAACAAGACACTTTGTTTCAAAAGTGGAAATACAACATTAACGGGCTATATGGATGCTGACTTAGCTGGAAATGTCGACATCAGAAGAAGCACTATAGGGTATGTCTATCCTCTAGGAGGAACAACAGTGAGTTTTCTTAGCTCCAAAAGATAGTTGCTCTCTCCACAACTGAAGCAGAATATGTCGCTGTTACGGAAGCCAATAAGGAAATGGTTTGGCTACAAGGTTTCTTTGAGGAATTGGGCAAGAAACAAGAAAACAATGTCTTGTATTGCGACAGTCAGAGTGTTATCCATCTAGCAAAGAATCTGTCTTTTCATTCCAGAACGAAGCACATACAGTTACGATATCATTTTATTCGGTCACTTCTAGAACATAGGATTTTGAAACTTGAGAAGATTAGTAGAGCTCAAAATCCAGCAGATATATTGACAAAGACAATGACTACTGACAAACCGAAACTATGTTCAGTTTAAGTTGGCTTGCTAGAATAACAAGACAGAAAAAAGCTGCTGCATTGATCGAGATATAAAGACAGATTGAAATTCGTCTTGAAGTAGGAGATTGTCAAAGATGACTACACCAAAAAGAAGAAAAAAGGCAAAGAAGAAGAAAAGTCAAAAGCTCCTTGCCTGCTGCCTTGATTTATGCCACTTTATCTGGTGGACTTTTTTGGCTTTAACTGAGCAACGCATAGCCTATAAAGAAGGCTTCCCATTTTTCCTTCTTCAATATAGAGGCAATTCGTGAGAGCAAAATAAGAAAAGAGAACAGAAAGTGTTATTTTGAGAGAATTTTTTGTGAGGAAAAATTCTTGGGGATAATTAAGTATGAGTTGTTACTATTGTAAACACTTTGTAAATTTTCTCCTCAGTTAAAAATCAGCAGCTCCAAAGACGTAAGCATAATTGACCGAACTCCGTTATCAATTTTGTGTGTTATTATTCTACCTTTATTTTGCATTCTCACAAATCTAATTTTAGGGAAATTGCATAATTTTTTCAACATGACTCAAGTGATTAAAATAACAAAGAATAAAAGCAATTACACTTAAGATAAAAAGGAATAAATTCTCGATAAATTCAACCCCTTCCAACACAGATCTAAAAGTTGTTGACCAAGTAAATTGCCGTAGTCAACTG